>JABYPW010002865.1:0-10079 GCA_016880775.1 Phymatotrichopsis omnivora | reverse complement strand
CTGCCACAGCTTCGGCTAAGACAGGCCCCACCGAAATCGACCTTGCCCTCTCTGATTCCATCAAAAAACTACGGTCGGAAACGTCGAAAACCGCAAAAGCAGTGAAGAAGATCTCTTCTTCCCTTGCCTCCCCCGCTCCCACTGCGCCACAAGTGGCGCCCCCTACCACTGACACCACCTGGGCCCAGGTAGTGAAGAAAACCAAAGGCAAGGCCACGGCCACGCCACAACCGACTGCTACTACCCCTCCTGCCCCGAAGTACCCCACTAAGCGAGAACGGGAGATCATAGTCAATCTCGAGGGAGAGGTCCCCGAGTTCAACCCCATCGCTGTCCGGGACACTGTCAACGCCGCTTTAGTTGACAAAAAGGCCCCCTCCGCTTGCCGAGTCTGATCTGTCAGAAAGGCCGGCGCTTCCAACGTTTTCCTCTCCGTAATGGAGAACACCACCGCCCAACAAGTCCTTGCATATAAGCCCACCATTGAGGAAGCCGTCCGCAAGTTCTTCCCCACCACCACCGGTCTCCGCCGAAACTTCTTGCACAAGAAGTACATTGTGCACAATGTGCCAACCCCCGTCCTCAACACCTCTGACGTCGAACATATGTCGCTCATCCGCAAGGAAATCGAGATATTTAACCAAGGTGTTGTACTCGCCCAAACCCCACGCTGGCTCGCTTCGAAGGATAAGCTTGTCGGCAAACCCGCCTCCTCCATTGTCATCACCGTGGTGGTGAACAATAACTACTACCACATCTCCCAAGGTCTGACCATCCTCAACAAGAATCGTCGGACTGACCCATACATTGCCTTTTCAAAGGCCACCCAATGCTCCCGCTGCTGTCGCTTCAGCCATCACCAACTGAAGTGCACATCCTCCCCCCGCTGCTGCCTTTGCGCAGGACCACATGCGATCTTCGAACACTTCTGTGGCAATACAGAATGTAAACGCCGCGGACGACAATGCGATCATACAGTACTTAAATGTGCTAATTGCGATGCCGCCCACCCCGCCAACGATCCCCTCTGCCCCGCATACTTGCAAGCCTTGGCCGACAGTAACAAGCGAGTGGAGAACCTGCGTGCCGTGATGGAAGAGGGAATGGAGACTTAGGGCCCCTCAGTAGTTCATCTTTCTTTCCGCTTTTGTTGTTCCCTTAGTGTAATAGTTTTGTGAGTTTGGCCTGTGTTTTCTCCTTCGTCCTTTCTCTTTCCTTTCTCTTTGGTTAGTGTTTCTCGCTTCTACCTCGATTCCTTCCGGTTGTTGTAAGGTTCGCCTCGCCGGAGATGGGAAAGGGGTTCCCCGGGCTTTTCTTTTTCCTTTTTCGCTTAAAGTTTTTCTGCTGTTTTGACGTACTGGGAGATCGCGTTTTGCACCGGTCGCGTTTTCTTTTTGATTTTTACTTTCCCCTGCCGCTCTCTCCTTTCCGTCCCGTCTCTTCTTTAGTTTATTGCGTGTAAGCGAGGAGGACTCGGGAGTAAGCCGTGTATTTTATCTGTAAACCGTAGGACGCGCTACCGACGCTAGGTCGGCTGTCTTCTACCTCCGTCATAGCTTTTCATAGCTGCATACGGAGGTTCTTATGACGACCCCTTGCGGGGTCGTAAAGATAAAATAAAAATGAATTACCCCCCCCCCTGGATCATGATGCCGGGTTTGGGGTCTTGCTGTCCTGGGCTGACGTGTTGTAGTTCTGTTTTGCCCTCCGATAGTGATAGCTTTAGTTTGTCCAATGTTTCCTGCAGTTTGCCCCTGCAGTGTTCTTCCAGCTTCTTGATGTTCTCTTCATAGCTGTCACTTTCTGCCAAAATACACAGGTCATCTACATACATGTAAAACTTTAATGCCCTGCTGTCTTTTGTCAGTTGTGCCACGTATATATTGAAGAGGAGGGGTGAGATGGGGGACCCTTGGGGGACTCCTGTTTTTATCGATTTGAAGGCTGATCTAGTACCTCTGTCCAGGAAGGCTAGCTGTCGGTTTGCTAGGAATGAGGCGACCCAGTGCTGGATGTACTTTGGGGTGTTGCATATTTCCAGTATTTTTAGGAGTTCGCTGATGTTGACTCTATCGAAGCCTTTTTCGATGTCCATAAAGAGGAGGGTGACCTTTTTTCCCCTATTTTTTGCGTCTCGGATGTTGTGTTTTAGTGCGTTGACTACGTCAATGGTTAAGCGGCCTGGGAGGGCTCCGTATTGGTTTTTTGTTACCATTCAGTGGTCGATTGCGTGTTGTGAGAGTCTTGTAGTGACTATTTTTTCCAGGATTTTCGCTAGCGTATCTATGAGAAATATGCACCTGTATGCCTTCGGGTCCAAATAGCTGGGCTTTTTCAGCTTGGGGATCGCTATGCCCAGGGTTCTTTTGAAGATGGTCAGGTGAACTCCATGTTTCATTATGGGGTTTAGGAGCTTTGGGATGACTGTGTTGTTTACTTCTTGGAGGTTTTTCCAGAGGTTGTACTGTATTTCGTCTGGGCCCAGGGCAGTTGTGTTTGACGTGTTTCTTATGGCGTACTTGACTTCTTGGAGTGTTATGTCCTCTGTGTCATCTGGTGCTCTTAGGGGGGGGAGTAGGGGTGCTTTCGCTTCTTCCGGGAAGTAGTGTTCGATCAAGGCTTGCGCTTTTTGGTCCGGGGTCTGCGCTCCGTTTATGGGGGGTAGGGGGTAATCTCTGGCTGGTCGGGTGTACCGGAGTGCGGTCCATAGGTCTTTGAGGTTGGCTTCTTGGAGGAACTTGTTCCAGTGGTCTTTTTTGGTTTTGTAGACGAGTTTTCTGAATTCTTTTTTCCTGGCTAGGAAATTTTCTTGTGCTTTTTCAGAGTTTCGGTTCTTTTTTCCATCGTATCTTGCTTGTGTCATTTTCTTTTTGGATCTGTCTAGGTCACTATTCCACCATGCTTTTGACTTGCTGGTGATGGTTCTCATTGGTAGTGCTTTGTTCTTCTTTGCGGTGTTGATCAGGGTGTTTTTGTTGTTTTCGAGCCAGGCGTCTGGGTTGGTGTCGTCGAAGGGGGTAGGCTCCCATTCTTTTAGGTTTTCTTTCACTTTTTCCCAGTCGGCTTTGGCGTAATCTAGTGTGACCTTTTTGTGTTGTATTCCATTTGGTTTTGAGAGGGTGATTGCTATGACTTCATGGTCACTGTTGGTTTGGTGTTCGTCTGGGCAGATTTGCCAGTCGGCGTTCCATTCCATGGCCATGGGTGACAGGAGGGCGAGGTCGATCGTGGTGTCCCTTTGGTACTGTTTTGGGTTGCCTAGTCTTGTAGGCTGTTCGGGTTCATTGAGCAGGTAGTACCATTCTTCTGTGGCTTTTTCTACCATTGGTTCTGCTATTTCAGTTTCGTGTGCGTCTGTTGCTCCCCACCAGGGATGGTGGAGGTTGAGGTCTCCTAGGACAAGGTTTTTGTTGTTGGTGAACACTTTGTCCCAGTTTTGGTTTTCTCTTTTGGTTCCTGGGGCTAGGTAAATGTTGGTGATGTCTAGGTGATTGTGTTTATTGACGAATAGTCTCACTACTTGTCCGTCTCCTTCTCTGTTTCTGATGGGAAAGGGGTCGATTGCCAATGTCTTGCTGACATAGAGTGCTACTCTTGATCTTGTTGTGTTGCTGGGGTAGAATCTGTAAAAGCTGTTGTGTGATAGGGGAACGTTGCTGAAGGTGGGCGGTTCTTGGATGGTGACCACGTTTACCTTGTTGGTTACGGCTGAGTTCATGAGCGATTGGAAGTTGCTTTGCGAGCGATTGCAGTTGTGTTGTAGGATTTTAAAGACAGGATGTGGGTCTAGGCCCCACTGTATTTTTTCTTCCATTTGTTTATCCATTTTATGATTCGGGGTACATTTCAGTTTCCATTGCGATCTGATCCATCCATGCTGCTCTCTTTCCTTTTAATTCCCTGGCATAGAGGTCTTTTGCTCCTTTGGCATCTGGGCAGTTTGGGTCAGTGGCCTTGTGTTCTCCTTTGCAGTTTGTGCAGACAAGGCCATTGTGCTCGCATGGTCCATTGAATTTGCAGAGGGGGCATATGTGGTTTTTGGTGTTGTGGTTTGGGAAGGCTTCGTGCATGTTGCCGCAGATGTTGCATCCTTCTTTTTCTTGCTTGCACATTGCACTGACGTGTCCAAGTTTGAAGCATCTGAAGCATACAGAGGAGGGGTTAGCTCTCCATGATTTTGCTACCTTGCAGGTTTTGTTGAAGATGACTACTTGTTTTCCGAGTTTCGCAACCTGGTCTTCGGTGATCCGGACTACGACGCCTGCGAAGGCTCCTCCGGATAGGTTCTTACTCCTGTCTTCTTGGTTTTTGAGGTACCTGGCTGCTGCAATTTCTACGTCTGTGATGTAGAAGAGTTCTTCTGCTAGCTTGTGGACGGGGGTTTCGCCAAGGTGGGCTGTTGGGACTGAGTGGATGATTACTTCTGTGAACATTGTTGCGACTCTGAAACCATCTCTTTGCACTTCTGGGTTGGTGTTAACTTTGGTAACATAGTTAAGGGTGTCGATGTATAGCACCAGTGACCTGGCGACTAGGGTGGGCCGGGTTGTGATGACTATGGTGGATTTGTGGTTGACTTGAACTGTTAGATTTCTCAGTTCTGTGGGGGCTCCTTTTTCAGCCAGTGCTTTGATGTACGCTTCCCTGAGTTTCTCTGGGTTTACTCTGGTGACCTCCAGGTGGATTGCTCCTATGGTAGGCGAGTGAAGCTCTCTTCTGGTTACTGGATAGGTTTTGGTTTTTTGGGTTTTGTTTTTGTTGTGACCGTTATTTTGGTTTTGGTTTTGTGGTGGGGTGTTGGCTCCTTCCGCTACTCTCTGGGCCCAGGTTTTTTGGGTCTGGGTAGGGGCGGGTTTTGATGGGCCTGCTTCCTGGGATGGGCTTTGGGTGGTTCTCGGTGTTTTTTGTGTTTCGACATGGGATCCCATTGGCTTTGGGGTCGATTTCTTGCTGGATTGACTTTGGATTTGGGGAATGGGGAGGGCTGGAGGGGGCCTGTGGGACAGTCTGTGTACCGTAGCTTTGAGGTGTCTAATTTCGTTGGCCTGTTCTTTGAGTTGGTTGTTGATTTCTCTGATGTAATCGTTGAGCTCATGACACTCAGAGTGCATATCGTCGAGTTTTCTCCAAATGTGATTCAGAGCTTGTGCCATGCTTCCAAAGGCTTCGGCATTGAGGAAGACTCTCTTGTCATCATTGTTGATTAGTTGTTAGAAGGTCTTTCCTTGGTTGTCTAGCATCATGCTTGCCAGTTCGTATCTAGGGTGTAGGGGGATGGGTGAGAAGGTTTCTCTTTGCACTGATTGTGCTCGTCTCTTTCCTTTGTTATTTACTGGTTTTGTTATTCTGTCTGATTCAGTGTCCAAAGAGTCATCAGCGTGCATTGATTTGTTCAAGTTGCAGATGGAGGGTAGCGAGAGGGAGGAGAGAGGTCTATCCGTGGATCCTCTGAAGGTTGGGTAGCTGCTGTTGGGTTGGGCGCTTGGCGGTGTACCTTTTTCGTTGGTATCGATGTTCATCATTTCTCTGGGTGTTGGGCTATAAGGGGTGAGGTTGAACAAGGCCTCAGCCATGCTCTGATGTTGTAGGGTTGGGGCGTAGGGGGTGAGGTTGTTTATGGCCTCTGCTGTGCTTTGGTGCGGCTGGTTGTCCTCGTGGCCTTGTTAGATGATTGAGGTGTGTCCCGATGAGGAGGACTGGGTTACGCTTGGGGTTTGCATGGGGAGAGGGTTCTCTTCTGCCATCTGCAGGCGTAGTACGTCGTTTTCGTTTAGTCTATAACTGCGGTTCCATTCGTCTTGAGGTGCGATGTTTTCTTGGTTAAACGGGTGGGGGCTTTAGAATTCTTGGTTTGGTGTGATCGCGCTTTGCGCTTCCGAAATGGTTCATTGGGATGATGGTAGTCTGGTGCGAACGGCGTTGTTGATGATGGCAGGGTCGAGGGCGGGCAGGTTCTCAGATCTTTGGGAGGGATTGGTGGACGTTTCTCCACTGGAGACGATGATGGGGTTTTGTCGTGACATTTTGTTTTTTCCGACCTTGGTTTTTGGTATTCTATTTTTCTCCACTACCTATGAGCAGTGCTCCAACCTCTATCCGAGGGCCAGGTAGTGTTGGGATAGAGTATTTTGAACTGCTGGAGTGTTTTTGTTTGCTTTGTCGATTATCGTTGAAGGTAGGCGAGTTCTTCGTGATATCCGACCGTGTAATGTGGGGGGGGGGAAGGAAAGTGCAAGAGGCCTGCTGAACATGAAGCGACTTATCTTGTCCTCCCTCCGATCACTGATGTACGGATGGGGCGTCACACTCAATTAAGAGCATATGACATAGTCCCGTAATACAGGAGCGATCTCGCTAAGTGCTGTCAGGGTAACCCCTCATACAGCTATTGTGGTCATCGGTCGCATTCGCTTACAGGGACTGAACCAGTAATTAGGCAACCCTGTACAGTGGGGGAAAACTCGCTTACGCTACAAAACCCGCGACCAACTGGTAATTCATGGTATGGAATGGGATGAGTGGGATTTAAACCCACAACCTTGTACGTTACCGTACAATGACACCAGGACAGCCATACCACTAGACCATCCTCACCCCACTGAACATGAAGCGACCAGGGGGGGGGGGGGAAATTCATTTTTATTTTATATTTACGACCCCGCGAGGGGTCGTTTAAACAACCTCCGCTTGCAGCTATGTCAAGCTATGACAGAGGTAGAAGACAGCCGACCTAGTGTCGGTAGCGCGTCATACGGTTTACAGATAAAATACAGGTTTATTCCCAAATCCTCCTCGCTTACACGCAATAAACTAGAAGAGACGGGGCAGGAAAGAAAAGAATGGTGGGGGAAAGTAAAAATCAAAAAGGAAAACGCGACCGGCACAAAAGCGACCACCCAGTACGTCAAAACAGCAGAAAAAACTTTTAAGCGAAAAGGGAAAAAGAAAAGCCCAGGGAACCCCTTTCCCATCTCCAGCGAGGCGAACCTTACAATAACCGGAAGGAATCGAGGTAAAAGTGAATAACACTAACCAAAGAGAAGGGAAAGAGAAAAGACAAAAGAGATAACGGAAGCCAAACTCACACAACTCTTACACAAAGGGAACAACACTAGCAGAAAACGAGATGAAACACCGAGGGGCCATAAGTCTCCATTCCCTCTTCCATCATAGCACGCAGGTTCTCCACTCTCTTGTTATTGTCAGCCAAGGCTTGCAAGTACACGGGGTAGAGGGGGAACATGAAGCGACTTATCTTGTCCTCCCTCGGATCACTGATGTACGGACAGGGCGTCGCACTCACTTAAGAGCATATGACATAGTCGCGTAACACAGGAGCGATCTCACTAAGCGCCATCAGGGTAACCCTTCATATGGCCATTGTGGTCATCGGTCGCATTCACTTACAGGGACTGAACCAGTAATTAGGCAACCTTGTATGGTCGGGGAAAACTCGCTTACGGTACAAAACCCGCGACTAACCGGTAATTCATGGTATGGAATGGGACGAGTGGGATTTGAACCCACGACCTTGCACGTTACCGCACAATGACACCAGGACAGCCATACCACTAGACCATCCGCACCCCGGAACATGAAGCCACTTATATGATTTTCCCATTAAGTTATTTTACATCGCATACCCCCGGCAGGCCGTCTACACTCAACCAAGAGCAAAAACATAACCAAAGAGTACACGATGATCCTCTACCTACTCGTACCGAAAACCTGAAAGAAAGAAGGGAAGAAAACGCAGACTACTACGTACAAAAGCCGAATGGGGAAAAACAATCGCTAGGCGAACCTTGAAGCAACGAAAGATAAACCCCCTATGCATGTTACGCGACCGAGCGAAAAGTAAAAGAGAAAACAGAAGGAGAAACGCGAAAACTCCCTCGCACTTTACTGAAGCAGAAGAACGACTAGTTACACCGCGAAAAAATGAAAACGAGGTAGAGAGAGAGAAACTAAACTCCCCCCATAGTGGTAGACTTATCCTTTCTGTTAGACTCGGCAAGTTTGGCCTGGATCATCATCATGCAGATCGGATCGTTCGCTTTGTGGGGGCCGGTGCAGTTGGTGCATCGGAGAACGGTTTTCTCGCAGGCGAAACATTTCGGTTGTTTGCAGTCGGCGACACCGCAGGTATGTTCGGAGATGGTGTGGGGGCCGGCGCAAAGGCAGCAGCAAGGAGGGGACTGACAGTTTTGGACCGGGTGTCCAAACTTCGAGCAGCGGGAGAATTGGGTGTCAGCGCCGAAGGGAATGTACTTTACGGTGCGACGGGTTTTGTTGAGAATAGTGAGACCTTTGAGAATGCAGGCCTCGTTGTTATTGTCAATGACAGTAATCATGAGCGAGCCATGATTCTGTTTGTTGATTTTGGAGCTGGATGTCAGCCAGCGCGGGGTTATAGCGAGAGTAATACCGGAGTTGTAGCACTCGATCTCTTGACGGAGTCGGGACATCTGTCCTACGGTGTTGAGGTCAGTGGCAGTGGGAACGGCATGGATGATGTACTTCTTCCATGTGTGATTGCGGTTAATTCCTTTGACTTCGGCAAACTCGCCAACAGCTTTTGTGATGACGGTTCAGTAGGAAAGGACAGCGGCGGCAGTGACTGTCTCCATGGTGGTGAGAATGAGCGTGGTGGGGTTGTTGTTTCGGCATCTCTGGCGGAACATGAAGCGACGTTTCTTTTATTCCCATTTCAGTTATTTTACATCCCATAGCCCCGGCGGGGCGCATACACTCAACTAAGAGCAAGAACATAACTGAGACTACAGGATGATCCTCCGCCTACTCGTGCCGGGAACCCAAAAGAAAAAAGGAAAGAAAGGAGAAAAAACGCAGACAACTACGTACAAAAGCCGACCGGGGAAAAGCAATCACTAGGCGAACCTTAAAACAATGAAAGAAAAACCCCCTACGCAGACTACGCGACTGAGTGAAAAATAAAAGAGAAGAGAGAAAGAGAAACGCGCAAACTCCTCCGCACATTACCGAAGCAGGAAAACACTAGTTACATCGCGAAAAAGTGAAAAACAAGGTGGGAAAGGGGAAACTAAAACCCTCCCATAGTGGTGGACTTATCCTTTCTGTTCGACTCGGCGAGTTTAGCCTGGATTAACGTCATGCAGATCAGATCGTTTGCTTTGTGGGGGCCGGCGCAGTTGGTGCATCGGAGAATGGTGTTCTCACAGGCGAAGCCTTTGGGTTGTTTGCAGTCGGCGACACCGCAGGTATGTTCAGAGATGGTGTGGGGGCCGGCACAGAGTCGGCAGCAGGGAGGTGACTGACAGTTCTGGACAGGGTGTCCAAACTACGAGCATCGGGAGCATTGGGTGTCTGCACCGAAGGGGATGTACTTGACGGTACGACGGGTCTTGTTGAGGATGGTGAGACCTTTGAGAATACGGGCCTCGTTGTTGTTGTCAATAACAGTGATCACCAGGGAGCCGTGATTCTGTTTGTTGATTTTTGCGCTGGATGTCAGCCAGCGCAGGGTCATCACGAGGGTGACACCGGAGTTGTAGCTCTCGATCTCTTGACGGAGTCGAGACATTTGTCCTACGGTGTTGAGATCAGTGGTAGTAGGGACAGCATGGACAATATACTTCTTCCATGTGTGATTGCGGTTGATTCCTTTGACTTCCGCAAACTCGCCAACAGCTTTGGTGATGACGGGACGGTAGGAAAGGACAGCGGCGGCGGTAATGGTCTCCATGGTAGTGAGAACAAGTGTAGTGGGGTTGTTGTTTCGGCACCGTTGGATGCGCAAGAAAGAAGGAGCTTTGGCTTTGTCCAGGGCCGAGTTGACACGGTCGCGGATTTGGATGTGGGCGTCCTCGCCGAAGGCCGATGGTTCCTTGATATCGACAATAATTTCTCGGTCGCGCGGGGTGGGGTAGTGCGGGAGTGGAAGCGGGGTGGTTGGGAGAAGGTCCTTCTGGGTGACCTGGCCGCCCTTCTTCTTTTGTTTTTTAGAGACGACTTGAGCCCAAGTCTGAGCGTCCTGGGCTTGCTGTGGGGCGGGGAGGGAGGTGGAGGTGGTAGCGATCGATCGAAGTTTCCTAAGG
>JABYPW010002864.1:0-10081 GCA_016880775.1 Phymatotrichopsis omnivora | reverse complement strand
AAAAAAAAAAAAGAAAAAAAAAAAAAAAAAAAAAAAAAAAAAAAAAAAAAAGGGCCCCTTTTGCTTTATTCTGTTACATTGATGCAGTCGAGTGATCACTGGTGACTCCGGCGGATACATAATACACGTCAATACCTGAACCCTGCTACGCACAGGCGCGCAAGACGTGCAGGTCATACACGAGTACAGCTCGGAGAAAAGGCCCCAACAACGCAACGGATGAATGTTATTGCAGGGGTAAAACCCGAGTAGTGCAAGAGTTGCAACTAGTGCTTGGTTAGTGCCGGTTTGTTCATGGGCCAATAGACTGATTATCATACTTGCGGATATGAGTGGGACAGCAACAGGCCATGCAAAGAACAGATGACATGACCGGTCGGATACTATCTGAGCATAAGTTCAAATGTAAGATGTCTGGCACATACGAGCAAAATCCATCGCGATGCTTCATAAGTATTTCAAGTTAGGAATGTTTTGGGAAGTTAGAGCAACACTAAGATTACGTGACACTTCTCTGAATGGGAACCCGCAAAATCAGCAACTTTGCAAAAAAAAAAAAAAAAAAAAAAACCTCTTAGAGAAAATATCATGATTTTTTGGGCGGGTCCCCAGTGCTTCCAGTATAGGGGATGTGTGCGATGCTCGGTTGGGATTGTGCATCAGGCGCAGGTGATGAAACTGTAAGTAAAGCAACGAAAACACGAATAACGGCCAGCCGGCAAAGTCTAACCGATAGCGAATCATAAAAGCTTGGTATATTTACCGCGTAGGCATTGAAGATCTTCGAGTATACGTTACTTGGACGCTCTTTTTTTTATTTTTTAATTTATTTATTTATTTCAGAGAGTCTGTGTAATAATATATTGACCATAGTTTTTTTTTTTTCTCCTTTTTTTCCTTTTTTTCAGTTCGTAAGGCGCTAACGGTAAGAATATGTTTACGTGTACATTCATTTTTTATTTTTCCAATCTTACATCGTTTCCTAACCTAGTTACCAAGTTCCTTGGATTGTCGGCAAAAAAACAAAGATGGGGTTGAGGCGGATATGGTGGCCTAGAAACTAGTCACTTGTTCTTGTGGATTTCTACCCCTTGCCCAGTGCCAGCGATAGATGATCTCAGCATAGGAAGTGGGGAGGTTTCTATTATTAGCAGCGAAAACGGTATGACAACGATAAGCCGTCGTTGTCCCGTCAAAAGTTCGCCCCTAAGAAGCGCATCGATCAGATTTCGCTCTTGCAGTTTCCGTGTGTAAAGATGAGTATTATCAACTAACAAAGCTATTTCTGCGCCTTGCAATGATAGATTATCAAAACTTGGGAAGGTTTAGCGCAAGAACTTTTAATGCCTGTGAAGGTCTCGGAGTAATGTAATTAACATGCAAGATTTGGTTTCATGCAATGCAAGGAATAATTAAGTCACGCCAGGATTCTTGCAACGTTTCATGCTAAAATTGCAATAAAAGCCATTCCCTCTGGAACTCCTCCATTACAATAGCCGTTTATAGACGCCAGTATCCGCAAATTTAAAGATATTCCGCTCACATGGCCCCACCCCGGCCCACCGTGCAAAGGTATATCCTTTAGAATTTGACTTTTGACTTGCTGCGCAGGAAACAACTCGGTGCTGGTAGTAGAGAGTTCTTATATTACGTAATCTCTAGTATTCACATAAAAACGGTCTTTTAAAACATACTTGGCTCAACTCACCGCACCCACTTGCACTGGAATAAGTAATTGCTCACATTGTCAGAAACTAATCCAGCCAAGCGCTTCGGTTCGACCTCCTTTTTCCCCATTGACATTAACGATTTGGGAATTCCAGCAACGCGGACTGCACGGACGTTCAGGATTGTGAGATTGGTTCCAAAAATTATTCCAATGCGCAAATTGACGGCGGCTGTGCTATTTTTTTCCAGTTGTATTACTTGTTTGGTACAGAACGCATCTCATGTGACCGTCAGAGGCTATAGCGTACGTCCAGTAGAAAATGGGTATTCTTTTTTGCATCGTAGGGTATGGTCACGTGGCTAACACGGTCGGCGTAATCGAGAGCCAATCATAATTACGTGTTAATTTGCCAATGTGAAGCGAGCACAACCAATGACAAAGGGATTCTGCCTTACGACGTTTTGAATAGCGTCGAATAGATATTCCGTAGGAACGGTTATAATCGGATAACGGGTATACACGCCTTAGCTGACCAAGAGTCATTGTCTTCTTCTACCCCCACGGAACTCTCAGAAAATAGTTATATTAACGTATGGACCCCGTTTCCTTACCACCAGCTTTAATTTTCTTCGGGTATCAGGACTCTATCCAAGCGATACCTACTCCCCTCGTAGTTCAAAATCTAATAAAGCCAAAGGAGCGCCTCAATAAGCTTTGACATTAAGGTGGCGAAACAATCACAGCACAGCACAGTACCCGAATTAAACTCACAGATACTCCTATTTTCGAAGCATTTTGCATAACCCCCAAACCTCCATAGGCTTGATACAAAATTACATCAATACAAAAAAAAAAAGGAACATTCCTGCTGTACCTGAGGGACGAGCGGTTGACTCTGTAGCTGATCCTTGGACGTGCCCTGTGAATTCGTACTCGATAAGACAAAACACCGAACGGCCGGTAATCTCCCTTCCATCCTCTCCTTCGCGGTCGGTCATTCCACGCGCTCATCGTTAATATAATGTTCTTTAGAGGGAAACAATATCATTATACTAAGTACATAGAGTTACTTTCAGCGGTGCGACCCCAGCAAGATCGTGGGAACTTTTCTTCCTGCTGCATCGTGGCTACCTGACAGTGGCAGCACAGCTACTTGACATACCGGATGCCAAGAGTTGGGTGATTTTCATCTGGTTTTATCCGATATATTACCCTGCGATTGCTGCTCATAAATAGAAGGGAATTATAGATATGTTGAAGTTCTACTCCTGCAACATGTTTGGTAAACGCCTGCTGTCTCCTCTGCCCGAGACCGGTGCGCAACCAGGCGCAGACACAACAGAGAATGACGAAGAGGAATTATGGGGCACAAAGTATGGAAGAACGAGTGGATTACTGTCGTAAGACTTAATCAGTGGATGTAATTGGAGATGCATATGCTCTTCTTTTGCGATAGTTTTTTTTTTTTTTTTTTCCTTCGTTTTCTCATTTATAATTTTCTACCATCACACTTGTCATCCAGTATACGAACCCCACATAAAGCTCTCGATGTAACCGTTAATAGCGGACCCCGATGAGATTTTACGCTGCAAATCCCTGTTACCATAGGAAATAAATTTGGTGGGCTCGAGCGAAATCCATCCGGTACATCAAAAGATCGGTATCGCGAGATCCGGTACCAAGGTGTAGCTGTAGTCACGTGGCGCTATTTCTAACTCGTTCATTTTCAATTGCCTTTTTCAGCAATCCGGGGAGGGCTTTTCTTTTCGGTGACGGGTTCCGGAAAGAAAAGGACTGTCGGCTAAGAGAAGACCGAGAAATTTATTTCTCAACAACCATGAACGCGGGGGTGGCGGGATGTAGGCCGAAGAGAGGGAAAAAAAACTAAAAAAGCATCCAGAGTGAAACCCCAAAATTTGAAGGTAGACGGAAATTAGCTACTAATCGTAGAAATCAGGTTGCGAATTAGTGGAGGAATATGCATAAAAGTTATCTCACAGATTGTGTACGTTCCTCCCAGCCATCAACCATGTTTGAGGGATATCTAACAACTGGGAAGCAGCCGATATCTGAGTGCTACAATAATTCCAAAACCTCAAGGGTGTTTTTTTTTTTTATTAGAAATATGCCACAGCGAGGCCGATGACATAACACGTGCTGAATAAGCATTCCCTGCGGCGCAGCGCAAGCTTCGCAAGATCCTTGGCAACTTGATGGTCGTCATCGACCCAATTCCTCCTGATCTCTAGAACTGGCTTTCATCGCTTTCGCCTCAACACCTTCACCAAAAAATTCTGGATTCGCCATGTCCTCGTCTTCGTCTCCTCCATTGCTCTAGTGAGTCATCCTGCTTTTCTGCTCTAATCCTGTCCTACTCGTCAGCTCGATCCTAGGAATTTCTGGACTGACATTTCCCGTCAACCAGCGCTTGCATCTCTCACGGCACCACAATCCTCAGCGAGCACTCTCCACCGAATACCGCGTCAACAAATGCCTCTTCTCTTGCCTCGCTAATTCTGCCGAAAATCAATCACGTCTCTCCCGAAAAACTTACCTACACCCATGGTGCTCATAACATTCACTACATTTCCACCGCCTCGTCGGCTACGGTTACCCAAGGGCTTACGTTCTTGGTGATAACAACATCTTCCATTGGTCGCCAGCTTCCTTTCGCCTTTCTCCTCGAGATTCAACGGCTTTTCCATTCTCGCTTCAGCGACTCTCAAATCTCCGATGCGCCACCGTATGGATGCGCCGAGTTCAACGCCTCGTTAAAGGCGACAATGAGTCAGTTTTCCCAGGGTGGCGAAAATGAGGACGTAATGCATAAAGCTCAGAGGGAAATCGACTCGGTTAGAGGAATCATGACGCAAAATATCGAAAGAGTGTTAGAAAGGGGTGAGAGGATTGATCTACTGGTCGACAAGACTGCGGGACTGCAAAGCCGGGCAGGAGAGTTTAGGGTCCGGAGTAGAGGTCTTAGGAGGCAGATGTGGTGGAAAAATACCAAGGCAAGCTGGCTACACGAGGGGCAGAACAGAATGATTCAAAAACAGGTTGCTGACAATTTGTTATCCAGTTGATGGTTCTGCTTATTTTTGTCATTATATTCTTGATTTACCTTTTTGTTGGAATGGGCTGTGGCCTACCAGGTAACTTTTCCCTTCCTACGACCTGTGTGGGTGATAATCAAGCTGATCACTATTTTTTCAGGCTGGCAACGATGTTTCCGCTGAAATCGAAATAATCTTAACCAACCCCTCAGAAAAATGAAAATAGCAATACATTTCTTATTCTCTTAGAAAATCAAGTTTTTTCATTGACTATATCACTTTTTATCACGATTGTTGATTTTTCGTTTCTTTTGGTGTCTACGTATTGTCTTGTACTGGCGTTCTATCGCCGAGACATTTTACGCTTCTTTCTTGGCTGTGTTTTTACAACCTTTCACTGGTCTGTCCTTTTGCTGTGCGTTTTATTGGATTAGGATGAATGTATGTTCGATTGGAGGCTTTGTGTACTATTTTATACAACGAATTTGACGATAACATTAACGTTGATTGAGATATAATTTGTTCAAAACGAGCGCGGCCGGACCTGTTAGAATGAGGGGTGGGCAAGGGCAATTCCGTTCCGCGCAACAAACCCGCTCTTTTAAATGGCTAGTATTGAGTTTATTAGCTATTTCCCTGCTTAAAGCTAGTGGGGCTTTGTAGCTAAACATTTGGCTCTCAATATTCCTCCCAATTGAACTGTTGAGTCCCTTCGGCCGCGGCCTACCGCACATATTTTGGGGTGCGAAAAAACGTTGATGTCATTCCCCAAATTTCTAAGCAAATATTAAGCCATATAATCTTCAAATAAAATCTCCACATCCTTTTCAATTTGTGAAACGTATTCTGGTAAGTTCCCGAAAGTTTTACCTCTTCGTTTCTTCGTGCGAGCTGGCAAAATTTAACTGAAGCTTAGTACAGCATCCACCCAATATAGTTACCTCAACGGTAGCGGTTAATATCGTCCGGCCACACCAAGATAACGACCCGGAAATTTCCTCCTCCGGAAATTTTTTAAATCGAAATCGCGTTTTTTGAGATCCACGGCGTCAACGACGTTTCTATCATAAGCGAGTGATCACCTATGACGACCTCTTTCGAATTAACCGCAGTCTTTGAGCAAATAGCGACCTTCACGGCAGCGATTCTGGCAGGGGGTGATTTTTGGTGGGATTATGGCCGGGTTACGGCGATTTTGCGTGGGTGTGCATATTAGCAGGAACCGGTTGTTCATGGAACAGACAGATGCCTACATATCACAAGATCGCTGACGGCGATGCAGAAATAAGGTTTCTCAAATTATAAGAAATATAGCCATTTATGAAGCGGCGCTTGTTTTTTGCTGTGCCCGTAAAAACGCGATTTCGATCTGGAAAACAGAATCGTCTATAAAATCGCTACCGTGAGGGTGGCTGGGGGTTTTGGCGGAGCGGTGGCCGAGATACTTCTGCTGCCATGGGCGGCTCTGCACGCAGGCTACTAACTATTTGCTCTTCGTTAAACCACACGAATTCGCTTGTTCTCTGTTTGAGATCGGAACTGACGTGGGAATGCGGCACCGCTACCTTTCGCGAACTCACGTGCCTCGGCATAGTCAGTCCATTCACGCGCTCTTCCAAAGCTCGGTTCAACACTCCATTCATGTTATTCGATGCTCGGGATTATCCCCATCTCTTTTTTGCCGACCAAAATCACAAGCTTATATAGGGGTCAGTCAAAATCTTGTGTCGCTCTCCTCTGGGTTTATTTTGCAAGTTCATCTGCTGTATCGCGTGGCGCAACTCAGTCGATCCTCGTGACTCTGATTTACGGGTGATATGGAGGTCAGCTGGGACGTGTACGACCATATAAATCCATTCGTTCCAAAGAATTCAAGAATTTCAGCGATGTTGAAGAGGCGCGAAAGAAGGAATAGTATTAGGTACGTACGTACATTCTCCAGCGAATGTTGATTCTGGTCACTTGGCCTTACATCACCGTCGTGTGTGCTATTCAGTGGAGTACAGCACGTAGCATCGACCCCGGTTTGGGTTTGAAGTTTATATATATTCTGGCGACGCAGACTCCGTTCGAATCCCGAGCACTAGCTTAACCCCTATTCCACCGGAAATGCTCACGTCAACTGAAGACAACAACGGGCGCTGGGACGATCAATGTGCACCAGCCTCAAAAAAAGTTGATAGGTTATCCTCAGAGGAGGCAGATATTTCGCTAGATGAGGAAAAGCAAGTTCGGGGGAAACGGGCTCCGACGAGATTGGAACATTTTACATGGGCGTATATGACCCCAAGTTTATTTTAGTCTACCAGAAAATATACTCATGAATAATCTCCCCTCGCAGATGGTTCACAACAACTATGTCTACCGGATCACTCTCCATTGTCCTCTACAATATACCATTACAATTTCGCGGGTTGAGCTTCATAGCCCTTATCTTTTTCATTTTCAACATCTTCCTTTTCCTTTTATTTTGCATCTTGATATCCCTGAGGTTCATACTTTACCGGTGGACATTAAAGGCGTCTTTTCTGCACCCGACGGAAAGTCTATTTGTTCCGGCATTCTTGTTATCGCTGGGAACGATACTTCTAGGATGCGAAACATTTGCGGGAAGTAAAGCTTGGCCATGGTTTACTCAAGCCATGAATGTGTGTTTTTGGGTATATTGTGGAGTTTCGATGGCAGGAACGGTTGTATTACATTTGATTATGTGCGTGCCATATGATGGGTTTCATTTTTATAAATTTAGCGGATTTGGTAACCAATAGGGACTGAAATTCACCTAGGTAAAGATGGAGTACGCAGACTCACACTGTTGACCACATGACACCTTCCTGGACTTTGCCGATCTACCCTCTTCTACTTACCGGCCCCTTGGCTGGAGATTTAGCACCCAGGCAACCGCAAGAACAAGCCTTTGATTTCCTGGTAGCTGGTACAGCGTTGCAAGGGATTGGGTTTATGGTTTGTCACTTTTCCTCTTTGAGTTGCATTTTGTAATTTGCTGATAATTCTTGAGGGAAGGTTGCAATGATGATCTACTCAGCCTACATCTACCGTCTCATGACACATAAACTACCACAGGCTGCTTCACGGCCTGGAATGTTTATATCGGTGGGACCGTCGGCGTTCACATCCATTGGTATTATTAGGATGGGAGCTGCCGCGGCACATGCACTCCCGGAGAATTTCCTGGGAGAAGATGGAGTGCTAACGGGAAGGATTTTGAAGATTGTTTCTTTGTGGCTTGGGATATGGCTGTATGGTCTAGCAGGGTGGTTCGTGTGCGTAAGTATTGGGGCACATGTCGCCAGTGTAGTGTCGGGGGGACCGGCTGGGGGGGTAGAGGTTGGGTTAGGGTGGTGGGGGTTTGTATTTCCAAACGGTACGTTTGAGAAAGGGAGTTCAATCTCCTGATATAAATTAGGAGTGAAGGAAACTAGCCTCTTGAATTGCGAATACTGACATTAATTCCTCACAGCGGCGTTCGTACTAGCTACGTTTACCATCGGCAACGCACTATCGTCGCGGGTGATCAAAATCTTTGGGGTTGTTATAGCATGGCTGCTGGTTATTGTCTGGATTTTTGTTGCTGCGATGGTTGCTAGAGGTGTATGGCGGAAGGATATAATGTGGGAGGGTCGGGACGAAGATAAAGATGAAGGCGGATTCGTTGGTTCCCTACTGGGGGGAAGAAAAACTAAATGATTTCAAGTGATTCTCAGACGCCGCGGAAATGGCGAACTAGACGCCGTTGTGATACAGACGAAAGATATCTGGTGGATTCGAGGGTCTTAAGGATATAGATATCTTTATTCAAATTTAAATAGCAAACTAGCTCCGTTACATTTCTCGTACCTGTCATAATATTTTAAAACCCACGGCTTACTGCAACGTCTGGTTACACATTATCAGCGATAATCATGTAACGCTGACGACAAGGTGGTTTGCGGATGTAAATCTTTAGCGCAGAGAAGAAACTTCTATTAACCAAAAACTAAAGACTTAGACTTTTGACTTTTTGATCATTCAAAATGATCCCTAAGCTCAGCATGTCTGAAGAAAGCAGCAAAAAGAGTGTGGGGAAAAGAGAAAATAAAAATAAAAATAAAAATAAAAATAAAAAAGGCTCACAAACGCAAGAAATAAAAGAGATATATCTAGGGAACAAACGAATGAAACAACCATCAAGCGATGCATAACTGGTCTAAAGAAACAAAAGATCCAGAACAACTAACATCCTCCAAAGCCCACAAGTACACAAGCATAAATCGGAACTATTTGATCATGCATAAAGCAAAATATCAGAACAAGCTCAAAAAGCTATAATGCAACCGGGGCCATACGCACGCATGGGAGTGGCATACATGACCCGTGCATACGTGACACCGGGGACTTACAGGTGCGCGCTCGCAGCAGAAGAGAGGATATGTCGCGACTTCCACTTTCACGGTTCTGATATTTTGAGTATGGGTATGTATTAGCCACGTCCATAAACGGATTATTCCATTCCATCTCATCAATATCTACCTAAAAAAAAAAAAAAAAAAAAAAAAATCAACTTAGAAATCATTCAACGAACTGTTCCACTAACTTCAGTGTGGCTAGCCGAGTTGAATAGATAATGATAAAAGATTTTTTTTTTTCAAGAATTGGACATAATTTCTAGAAGCCAAAAAAAAGAGAAGGCCTTATATTTAATGCAGCGGATGTCTCTTTATTTAGATAACATTACGCTGATTGAAGATACGAACACAGGAGAAAAGACACTGTCTGTATAAATGCCGAGTATTAGGTACGGAAAAACAATTTTTTTTTTTCGGAGATTGGAAATATTTTCCCCGGGCTTGGCTCTGTCAGTCATCTGAGAGTCGAGACTTCCGTTTCCGTTCGTTGGCTACGGGCGGCAGGATTGAACAAATGTATCAAAATATCTCCCTCTCTCTCGAAATGAATATGAAAGAGTTGAAATATATAACATACCTGAAAGTACACACAAATGTTCTGCGAAGTATGTGCGTAAGCCTCTTATATAGGTGTTATATGGTCTGATTAAATGGGCAAAAGGTGACAGATTTATAAATTTTATAGCCAGTAAAAATGTAGTGCATGGCAAAAATATATAGGATCCCAGAAACGTGCGTACTCTTGTAAAAATATACTCTCGCCCAAGTATATACACCAAGACAAGATCCCTACTGCATCAATTGCAATTGTCTCACATGCATTCTTCTTTTCTTCTTCTCCTTCTTCTTCTTCTTCTTCTTTTTTTTGACTTCCTTTTTTATTTGTCCATAGGGTACAAGCCTTCCGCATGCAGAAAACCTTGCTATGGTGTGATTGAAACCCGCGTTTTCCG
>JABYPW010002862.1:0-10082 GCA_016880775.1 Phymatotrichopsis omnivora | reverse complement strand
GCTGAATAGTAGCGGGGGAGGGGGGGGATCCTGTGCGAGGGAGCATAGGGGTAGGGGAGAAGGGGGGGGGTTGGGCAGGGTGGTGGCGGGGGTATTGTGATGAGAAATCGCTTAAAGGTTGGTATCTGAATTTCGAAATACATTGAAATTTCAAAAAGTAGAAGTGAGAAGGTCGAGAAGCCTGAAGAACATAAAGATGATAAGGATGATGATGATGATTATTCAGTTCAATTCGGTAACTCCTCTACTCCTTCTATAGCTACCTGGGTTGTCCACCTGCAGTCCTTGACTATGGCATGTCACCCATTCTCCCCAAACTAAACCGAAAGAAAAGACTAAGGAAAAGTACCACAATCTAACCATACGATCGGGTGCTCCCTGTCAGAGGACAAAGGAGAAAACATGTAAGTGACAAAGACAAACCAGAGAGAAACTACGAACCTCATACTCCTCTCTAGCTAGGCGAACCTTAGAGCAACTGGTATACTACGAGGTACAAGTATATACAAATCATATAAGGGAAGAAAATAGGAAAAGAAAAGCCAGAAGAAACCTAACAGAAGGAAACAGTTACTGAGCAAACTAAGATATCTATCCTTAAAAAATAAAAGAAAAGCTGGGGGGGGGGAATCTAGGATTCCATCGACTTGGCGGTGGCTGCATAGAGGTCGTCTACCCTTTGGTTCCTCTAGGCTAAAGCTTGGAGGTAGTCGGGGCAGGCTAGGTCATGTGCAGGATAAGGGGTGAGACAGTTGGCACATTTAAATACTGTGTGGTCACATGTTCTCCCTTTGCGTTAGCATTCTATGTTACCACAGGAATGCTCGGAGAGGGTGTGGGGGCCAGCGCAAATACGGCACTACGAGGAGAAAGTGCATTTTAGCTGGTGGTGGCCGTAGTGACAGCATCGTGTGCACTGGGTTACGTGGGAGAATGAGAGGTATTGTTCAGTCCTACGTACCTTGTTAAGGATAGACAGTCCCTGAGAGATGCGGTAGTGGTTAGTATTGATAATGACAGTAATAACCAAAGAGGAGGCAGTCTTGCTGACTAGCTTGTCCTTGGATCCTAGCCAGCATGGGGTTTGGGCAAGGAGTACTCTGTAGTTGTACATCTCAATCTCATTCCTGATCTTGGTCATGTACTTGACTTCGGAGGCGTTAGGGATAGGGGTTAGCACATTGTGCATGATATACTTCTTATGAAGGAAGTTACAGTGCAGGCCAGTGGTACTGGGGAAATGCTTGCAGACAGCTTCCTCAGCAGTCGCTTTATATGCTAGTACTTGCTAGCTGGTGGTGTTCTCTATAATGGAGAGGAAAACATTGCAGGGGCCTACTTGGCGGATAGAGCGGATGCGGCAGGCAGAAGGGGCTTTCTTGTCAACGAGCACTTTATTGACGTCATCACATATGGTGAGAGGGTTGAACAAGGGCATATCTCCCTCTAGGTTGACGATAATCTCTCTCTCCCTCTTGGACAGATACTTTATAGGGGGAGGGGCATCAGTAGGGGGGGATGGAGCAGCCGAGGCTTTACTTTTATTTTTGTGAACGACCTGAGCCCAGGTGTTCTCGGTGGTGGCGGGGGCAGTCGCGGGGACCAGAGGTAGTGAGGCCAGTATAGAGGCAAGCTTATTTGCTGCCTTAGCAGTTTGTGTTGTTTCCAACCATATTTTCTTGACAGAATTAGAGAGGGCTTGGTCAGTGGGGTCGGGGGCTACCTTATCCGAGGCGTTGGCAGATGCTAAGCAGGTGACTGTGGCCTCGAGATCACTGAAGCATTATTTGATAGCTTGTTAGGCAGCCTGAAGAGAGGAAACAGTTTCTAGGATCTTGCCAATAGACTGTACAAGTGAGGGCAGGGTACGATTGAAAAACTCTAACTGGGCAGAGAGAAGGACCTTATCAAGGGTCAGGTTCTTGTCCCAAGAGAGGATAGGTTGTTCTTCAATGGCCTGTCCAATAGTGAGGCAAATGCGATCTCTGCAGAACTCATTGAGAGTTTGGATGGTGGCTTTTGCTTGGTCTTGTTGAGCTTGGGGGTAGGAAGAGAGGGGGGGATTTTGACTTTGATTTCATCTTGACATGGTCGTGACGAAGGAGTATGTATACTAATAGCTGAGAACTATAAGTTATCGTGCACTTTAAAGATGTAAACGAGCCTGTGAAGAACATAAAGATGATGATTATGATGATTATTCATTCTTCATTTTACTAAACTACTCTTCGCAGTTTACAAAAGAATCTACATAAAGTCTAAGACTATGGTGTACCCAAATGAAAAAGAAAAGTTAACTAAAGAAACCACCCATTCAAACAAACATCTGCAAAAACAGGCAAGGCTAAACATTCAGACAAGACAGGTACCAGTGCTTCTTTCTCCTCAAATCCAACATTACTAGACAAAGGAGACAAAGAAATTGGAGAGACATACAAAGGAGAAGGAGCCAATAGTCCCTCAATAGGATCAGCTCCTGTGAGATTCATGTCAAGCTAAAAAACTGTGTTTGCCCACAGGCCACATGATGAATATCTGCTTGGGGGGTTTGGGGAAGAGAGAGGGGTACATGACTTACGTTTACAGGCGGGAACACTTACTTGCACTTGAAAGTTGTACTGGTTTAGGTATAGGTGACGCCTGGTTTTAGTTTCCTTAAGGTAATCGGCGAGTTTTTTGAGCAGTGATGGACTGTTGAAGATGAGCATTAGGGATGGGTTTCCTGGCAAAAACCTTTCTCATTCCAGGATTCGTTCTTTGCATGTTCTAACGGCGTGTTCTAAAGTTTTAGGTTCTATATGGCACCTCGGGCAGTTTGTTCTTCCTTCTCTCCATGGTAGGTGGCCAGATATGTGTGAGCTTCCAGATCTCATTTGGAATAATATCTGGCTGATGTTCCTGGGGAGCTGAAATGTGGAGTCTTCGTTCAAAGAGGGGTAGCAAATATACCCTTTTACGTCTGTGGCTTGCTCCTTCCATGCTTAGAGGAACTGGTCTTTTACTTTTCAGATAGCCTTTTCTTTGCTATATAGGGAGGGTGTTTTTTCCCCTATAAGAATGTTGAAGTGATTCTATACTGTATCTCAGTTCATCAGGGGCTTGAGCATTCTTGCTATGAGGTCGATGTATGGTAGGGTATGGACATGTGATCCTGTTTTCGAGTTCCAGTTCTGGACCTGTCTGCCTTGGGATTTTCCTTTGACCATTTTCATGCCCATTCATGGTCTCACAGTGTTACTATCTCTATTGTATTCCCATAAGGGGAAACTCTATGGGAAGTCCGACATGACCGGATATTCTGGGGGAAGTATGGCAACTCTTATAGGGTATCGTTGACGTAGGTGTTGATATAGGAGGTATGGGGCAGGGATTTGTGCAAGGCTTCAGAGAGGACCTATCGGTGTTGTGTTGAAGTAACCTATGATCCACCTGGTGAACTGGTTAAAAAGGGTTTCGAGTTTATGTGCAGAGCGGGTGTCCGGTTAGAAGACTGTGGCGCCGAAAGTAACCTTAGGAATCATGATGGCCATGATTAATTTTCTTGCATTGTACACTGTAAGCCCTTTTCCTTTTCCTACCAGTCCTTGTACCATTCTCCAGAGTCCCAAGGTTCCTATTATTCTTTGCTGAAAATGGGCAAAAGGTTTTCGTTTTCTGTCTGTAAAGTATCCTATGTACCACACCAGTTGCTTCAGGGTTATTAGCATGTTTCTAAAGGTGATCACTTCAGCATCTCCTGGTTTATCTTTTTCATTTGCAGTTTGCCAGTGGATTAGATCTGTTTTGTCATGGGAGAAAAGTATGTCGAGATTAGACCCTTTGCTCTCTATGTACTGCAAACGTTGTTGAATTTTTGGGGTATTAGAAGCTCGTTCTTTTGAGTACACTGTTACTGAGATGTCATCTGTATAGCTTTTTACCAAGTATGGTTCCTCTAGGTCATGTATTGGTTGTATGTATATTACGAAGAGTAGGGGGGAAAGTGGTAAGCCCTGAGGTGTACCGACTTGGACATCGAAGTAGTGGTCAGGTGAGCCTTTGTATTGAAGTTTTATCATGCGGTGTGAGAGGAAGGATATGATCCAGTGTATCATGTAGTCTGGGGTGTCCCCATCCTGTAGTCTATCCTATAGTTTTTTCCACGTCATGTTGTCGAAGGCCCCTTTGATATCAAAGAAGCCTGTTGTGACCTTGTAGCCTACTTTTTGTAGGATGTCGATTTCATGGAAGAGTCTTGCCAGAGCGTTGTCTGTTCCTCTATTCCAAATCATTCTGTATTGATACTTAGAAATCATATTGTGGGAGAGGGCGTGCTCTGTAATGTGTGTGTTGACTATTTTTTCTAAGACTTTTGACAGGGTGTTGGATAAGTTTATGATTTAGTATACTTTGATAACATCATAGTTATCTTTGTTAGGCTTTGGGATAATCACTCCTAGGCTTTCTTTGAGATTGGCTGGTAGGATTCTGTGTTGAAGCATTATGGTGAGGAGTGTAGATAGGATATGTAGGCACTAATGATTGACTTGCTTCCAGACATTATACAGTATTGTGTCTAGTCCTGAGGTGCTGGTGTTTTTGGTTTTTTCAAGAGATTTCCTAATTTCTTCGCTGGTGACGGGTAGGGCATCAGGGTACCATTTTGGCTCTGGTGGGTTGATTTGTGGTTGGCTGGGAAACATTCCAGATATAATTTTTTGGGCATACTCTTTTGCATTTGGGGCATTGATGCTGGGTATTCTGTCTTCCCTGGGCTTTGTCTTTAGGTAGCTGACTTTCCATATATTGTTTTCGTCTGCATTTCTAACCCAGTTATTCCAGTGTGCATCTTTGCTGTTCTGTATTGCTTCATAGTACCAGTTTCGAGCTAGGTTCCTATCTCCT
This sequence comes from Phymatotrichopsis omnivora, assembly GCA_016880775.1. Classification (NCBI taxonomy): domain Eukaryota; kingdom Fungi; phylum Ascomycota; class Pezizomycetes; order Pezizales; family Rhizinaceae; genus Phymatotrichopsis; species Phymatotrichopsis omnivora. The sequence goes on along the minus strand of JABYPW010002862.1, from coordinate 5,198 downwards.
ACAAAGGCGTACTTATGCTTGTACTTGCAAGCCGTAGAATTGAAGAGCTTTCTCAGCATTCCTAGTTCTTCATTCCACCAGGGTTTACTGTACGAGGTGACCTTTTTAAGAGGGATACTTTTGGTGATGATAGCGTAGAGCTGGAAAAGCCTTTTATATAACCATGCTTTGACTGGTTCCTCAGCTAGGTTGAAGTCAAGGTCCATTTGATTGAGTTCTTCTCCTAGTGCTGAGGGTTGTGTGGCATCTGGTATATGGAAGCATTTCCAGTCTGGCGAAACTCTTTGGGTTACTTCCACTGGGAGTGAGGTTGATAGTATGACTGGTCAGTGGTCACTTCTGAAATCCTGCAGTACCTGGACTATCCTAGCCTCCTGGAGTCCTTTTGTGTTTGTCGACTATAGGTCTAGCACTCTACTTTACCTATGGGTGGGATCTATCCTCGTAAAGTCTCCTGGTTCATTCAAAAGGGTGTACTGGTTTAGTGTTGCCTTCTCTACTAGTGTATTTGGTTGCCAGAATTGTTTTTGGTCATGTGTCTGGAAAGGCTCCCAGAGGGGGTGGTGAAGGTTGAAGTCTCCTCCTATTATCTGTATTCCACTTTGTTCCTTAAAGATTTGTTCCCAGTACAAGTCAAGTGCAAGTTCTGTGTCCTACGGCCTATTGTACAATGCAAAGAATTGAAAGTTATGTCCAGAGGTCTTGTGTCTAAATTCTAGTGCAACCAAATTTGGTGAAGAAAAATTAAGAGGAATAGGAAAAACAGAATACTCATCCAGAAAGAATTCCTCCACATACACTACTACTCCTACTACTTTTCCAGCTCCTCCTTTTAGGAGGAAAGTTCAATAGCCCCAGCTATCCATGGGCTTATTGTTGTATAGGAAAGGTTCTTGTATCGCGACTATGGTGCTCAGTTTGTTAGTGTTTTGTTACATAAAATGGATGAAGGTCTTGTTGCTTTTTTGTACGTTAAAGGTTATAATTGTCAGTGTTTTGATTTTCCATGGTTTTCGTTCAGCTTGGTTTTCTGGGGTTTTGCATTTTCCTTTTATCGGCATTAATTTCAAGCCGATAGTCCTGCCGTAACTTGTTGTTCCGCTTATCGCATTTGGATCATTCTTTGGTTGTGCTCTGTATATGCTCCTTTCTTAGTTTCACAATCAGGCCAGTCTGCTGCGTGTTCCTCTCCACAGTTGATGCATGTTAGGGGGGCATGCATACAATACTTTCCAGATTTTTCTTCTCTGGAGAGGGGGCCTTGGCATATGACATCTTTGTCGATTTTGCAAGCTCTGAGGTGGTCTTTGTAGGTGTGATCAATTGATCTGCAAAGGCAGCATGTATCAGTGTTCTCTTTGCATCCTGCTCTGGGGTGTCCTAATTTCCAGCATTTGGTGCATTGTGTGAAGGGGGTGGCTGAGTATATAAGTTCAGCTTTTCAGAAAGGATTGAAGAGGAAGATCTCTCCTCAGCTATTCTTGATAGCTCTGAGGTAATCTAGGGTGATCTCGATCGCAGTTGAGTAGCACGGCCTAAGTTCTCTCTTGGGTTTGATGATTCGGACGCTTGAAATCAAAACTCCAGTACTGTCATAGATCTGGTCTGCGACAAGTTCGTGCAGTTCTATGGGGTCTTCCAGAAGGAGCTGTCTAAGGATGCCATGGATTATAACATTTGAGTTGACTGGGGCATATCAGACTGGTTAGAATTTGTAGTCGTTCTTTCAGATTTTTGTTTTTGGGTCCTTTACAATGTTCTTTTCAAAGTGTCATTCTATCGCTTTATAGATAGCAGCGTTGTATAGGGTGTATTCGACTGCTTTGTTGTAGGTGGGGGTAACCAGGGAGACAGTTCCTCTTATATTGATAGATGCTTGGAGTAACCTGTCAGTGGTTTTGCCTTGTTTTTCCAGGGCACATGCAACTGCATTTGGGAGGGTTGCTATGATGTAATCTTTTTCTTCCACATCTTCAATTTTTTCTTTCAAAAGGTACATTCTTCTTTCAGCAAAAGGGATCCTAGTGGGCTGTGTTTTTTCTATCTTGGGAGTATCTTTGAGTCTATTCTTTGTCTTTCTTTTTGTCCTTGTCATTATTGGGGCTAGGTTTGTCGTTGTTGGCAGATGCTGCTGCCATCACGTAGAATTTTTGTTTGCTCTTATGTGCTATCAGGCTTTCTTTTTCAGTGTTCAGGAGGTGTTTCATCATGAGATTCATCATTTCTCCCATGGGGGGCCTGGGTCCAGTTTGTTGAGTTATCATTCTATCAAGTCTCATTTTGCTGATCTGGTTTTCGAGTTATTGGTTAGTTTTCTTGACGTTGGCAATTTCGTCTATAAGGACGTCGAATTTGGTCTGCATGAACTTTGTGCTTCCATCGAAGGATACTATGAGAGTATAGGTAATGATGGCTTCACTGGTAGGGATGTTGGTGTTCGGGTAGATGGAGTTGGCTAGGTTGAGCACTAAGCCTCCTATTAATAGGTTTCCAGTAACATCGGCTATTTTTTCCCAGGCTAGTTTGTCAGCCTAGGTGTTTATAGCTTGCGTGAGAGGGGTGGGGGATAGGGAGTTTTAGGTTAGGGTTACAGCGACCTCTTTGTCTTTTCCTTTTCCTTTATTCTTTCGGGGGGTTTGGTGCAGAGTTGGGTCATTATCCATTTCCACCTCGGTTTCCCTATAGTGTTCATCTGTTGTTCGGGGGCACTCTAGGTCATGTTCTTCATTTCCAAATCTTTTTGCATTTGCGATGATTTCTAGGTGTTCCTCCTGGGTGAGCCCTTATAGGGTTTGTTCTCTAAGTCTACGTATTAAGCGAGCTGCTAGCCCATTAGAGAGTTCTTCTTCGTCGCTATCGTCATCTCTAGCTTGAGACGCAGGGGTACTGTGTAGGTGTCTAAATACTGGGCTGTCAAAAATCCCCCTAGCAGGGGTACTCTGTTAAGTGGTGGGGTGAACTTGGCTTGGGTCCGGGGTAGGAGTTCCTTTGCATAGACTTCAGATTGATCCTAATCTGGAAATTCATTATCTGGTGGACTATGGTAGGGCCATGTTTGTTCTAGTAGGGGTGGTAGGGTGGGTAGACATAGTAGGTAGCAGTTGGTGAGGCTAGGTCCAGGGCTATCTTTATGGGTAGTCAGGGGAGAGAGCGTTTCAAAACTCAACACCAGAGCACACTTCAGTGGTGATGGTTTTAGCTGAGGGCCCGTCGGTTCTATGGTCTGGCTAAATAGTCCGCAGTGAGGCAATCCCTATCCGGATCCTATTTGGAGACCAAGAGGCTAAGGTACCCTTACTTGAGATCAAAGCTTAGTATATCATGATAGAGAGAAATGGTTTGGTAAGAGAAGAGGAAAGCTATGGTTAGGTTCAAGTATACTGAGAAGCCTGTGTGAAGAACATCAAGATGATGATGATGATGATAATGATGTTTCATTTCTATTTAGTAAACTACTCTACTTCTTCTATAGCTTACCCTGGCCATCTGCATGCAGTCCACAACTATGGCATATCACCTATATCTCCCTAAACAGAAACGACAAAGGAAACCATGTGATCAAAACTACATACACGATGTCGTACAAGTACAGTGAAAAAGCGCCACAAATGGTCCAGCGAAATAGCCTTCCTATCTGATAACCTTAGCAAGGCAAACCTTACAACAACTATGTATTGGACTCTTACAAAGAAAAAAGAAGGAAAAGAAAAGAAACAAAGTGGACAAGAGAAAGAAACGAGAAACCCTCCTCAAAACTGCATAAACCTTTTAAGCTAAAGGAAAAAATCTTAACAAAAGTAAAAGAAATCAAACACCAACCATAGTGACGGTAACAGCCTCCTCTTTCTAGGTGGTAGTTAGTGCCTTTGCTTAGATGAACGCCGGGCATAAGGGATTCGAAGAGGTATGCTTTCCTCTGTAGTTAGCACACTTGAGGATGGTATCATCGCAGAGTCTTCCGATGTTCTTGCATTCATCATGTCCACAGGTATATTTTGAGGTATGGTGTGCATCTGCACATATGTTATATTGTAGGGGATTTCGGCAGTGAGCTTGGTGGTGACCAAACTCTTGACAGTTCATATAGCGTGTCGTAGAGTTAAAGGGAATGTACTTCTCAACACATCATTTACAGGTAAGGATGGTAAGTCCTTGCACAATGCGCTTCTCATTGTCATCGTCAATGACCATTATGACTAGGGAGGATGTAAGTTTGCCTGTTCAATCGCTTTCATGCAGTAACCATTGGGGGGTTTGTGCTAGTGTTATACCTTTATTGAAGTGTTCTATTTCCTGTCAGAACATGTCTGCTTCAGTACATGCATCAGTGTGGGAGTGGAGGACATTGTGTACTAAGTATTTTTTCCACCTATAATTCTTTCGAACAGAGGATGTGGGAAAGTATTCCTTGATGGTATATTCAATTCTGTTACGATATGCAATCACTAGGGAAGCAGTGACATCTTCGATGGTAGTTAGGACAATAGAGCATTGGTTGTTCTTTCGAATGGTTAAAATGCGGAGAGCAGCTGGGGCTTTTGCAGACACCAGAGTGTCGTTGACAGCATCCCTAAGCTTAATGGGGTCGAAGGTGCCAACCTCGGAAGCAGTCGTAATGATGATTTCCCGATATCGCTTAGCAGGGTAGCGTCAGTCGCTGGCTTGTGCAGGGAGGGGGGGTACTTGTGCAGTAGCTTTCTTAGTGTGTTTTAAGACTACCTGCACCCAAGTTCCCTCAGGTGGTGGTTGCAGGGGTGCTGTGGTGCTGGCAGGTAGCACACTTAGGGTGATGTTCGGTTTAGCGATCTTTTTGAAATTTTTGGAGGTCTCCTTAGTCGCTTTTTTGATTTTCTTGAGGGATTCCTCAAGAGCGTTGTTTGTAGTTGTGGAGCGTAGCATTTGCCAGATCTCGCTTAAGTTGTCGTCGAGTGCGGTGATAAGGTTATGTTGTACATTTGGACCTTTGAGGAGGTCGGCAATAGCTTTAGCTTGGGCATTCAACTGGTCTCCTAAAGCCCCCAAGGTTTAGGTTATCTTTGGTAGAGTTTCCATTAAGAATTCCAGAAACAGTACCTCACAGTATACTTGCAGTTTTGATTCTCCTATGAGAAGTGCTTCCTCTTTTCTGAGGAGTATATCGATGATTCCGTGATCTGCAGCATAGTACAAGACATGAGCGAGCTCGGTTGCTCTTTGTT
>JABYPW010002861.1:0-10082 GCA_016880775.1 Phymatotrichopsis omnivora | reverse complement strand
CTATTGTATGGAGAGGGCATGTACACTCAATTAAGAGCAAAGACATAGTCATATACATAGGAGTGTCAGGACATACCTTCATCTCTAAGTACCATCAGGGTAACCTTCATATGGTCATTATAAATATTAATAGGAATTTGGATTCCTTCAGTCACTATTGTATGGACAGGGCATGTACAATCAATTAAGAGCAATGACATAGTTACATATATATGAGTGTTGGGATGTACCTTCATCTGCTAAGTGCTGTCAGGGTAATCTTCATATAGCTCTATTAATATCAATACATACACACATGTTTATATAGTAATTATAGAAGTATAATACATGTAAATTTAATGTAAAGGACAACTCCTTCAGTAATACAACTGACGCTCAGTCTGTATCGGGGCTTTGGGGTAAATCAGGATCGAAGAATATACACAACTCTTATAGAGGACTCAAGAGGTGTGCATTGAGCGAGGCAATGATGTGCTGAAGGTTTGTGGGAATAACTCTTTATTCCTAAGGGGTATACTTAAGATACTGCATAAAGAAGAAAGAAAGGAAATACAGGACCACAAGATTTCCTTCTCTTTTATACCAATCACCAAGAGCACTGCCTCCCTTCTAGAGCAGTCTCTATAAAACCTGTTTTGTCTACATGACCCTTTTCCATATGTCATTTAATCTAAATACTGTTCTCATGACCTTCGCAAGGCAGATAGCTAAACATGAGTGACCATACATGACCAAGTGATAATCCATGATTCATAATGCAAAATTCCAAAGAACATCTCTGACAATAGGAAACATAAAGAGAATACAACAAGTAGGAAGGTATATGACCACGATTCATTACAGTATCCTCCTCTTTAAGCTGGAACTCCTGTAACAGCTAGGAATACTTTTTCTCTCAGGTGGTCATCCCTCACATTCTCCACTATCTAGTGCAATCTTTCCCTCAGATTTCTAAGCCGGATATGTAGGGGTATTGGTGGGCAATACTGGCATACTACTAAGTCACTCTCAACTATCTCTGGTGGTGCCTCATGTGGGTGTTCCTCCTTGATCTCCAGGAGCTGGGGATCAATAGGAACTGTTGGTATTGGTGGGGGGGTGTATCCACCAGGGCTAGCAGATTTTTCAATATTGGTACATACTGCCAATAAGGTTTCTCAGGGTCTATCTTGATCACTGGTGAACCAAGGGGTGATATAGGGGAAATAGGTGGCAAGACCTGTTCCTCCTATCACTGGAACTGCTAGTTTAGGGCGAACTGTGGTTGTGGAGCGTAAAGCAGCAGCTCCTGGGGCTGGGGCTTTTCTTGGGATGGGACCGGTAGTCAACTTTGTTTGTCAATGGTTTTAAGACTCTATGCTAGAGGGTCTTCAAGGGGTTCTTCCTTCACTGTATTGTCTTCAGGGGAGGTGCAAATTCATCTATACTGGTTAAAAACAGGTACGACTATGGTCAGGGATGGGGAAACCTCTATCATTTCCTCATCTCTATCATAACTTAGGCTTGTTGGGGAATCAGTGGTAGAACTCATTGATGAGCTCCTAGGAGTGCTTGAGGTACTAGGAAGGCTCCCATGTAGGCTTGGAGTAGCTGACCCATATGACAAGGTAGTGAAGAGCGCCACCTCGAAGACATTTAGAGTCGAGAACACTCTCAACTTCATACTCTCAATCTCCTTCAATGACAATCGGGGGAGGTGCAGGATTTCAATAGCCTAGGACTGGTTCATGTTTGCTTACTAGTTATAGTAGAGAGATGTGGAAGACTAGATGGATCTTTACAAAGCAAGGAAGCTTGAGTATATATGCTCGAGTTCCAACTCTTGCTAGAACTTTAAATGGACCAAGTCTTTTGTGATCGAGTTTCTTGGATGGCCTCTGAGTGCACAGATTTCTGGCATTCAGCCAAACCTTTTCTCTAACTTCTATCATAGGTGCTGGTTTTCTTAACTGATCTGCTGCTTCCTTCTGGCTTGCTTGTGCATAAGCAATTTCTACCCTGCATAAGTCATGCGCTTCCTGTAGTCTGGTAGCGAGATGCTTGACACTTTTAGGGGTGTTTGACCTTCGCCTAAGGTCTATGTCTATCGCAAAGTGTGGGTGGTATCCATAGTTGGTATAGAACAGGCTAACTTTTGTAGTTGCCGAAACTTAGTTATTGTAGCTGAACTCTGCAAGGGGAAGTAGGGATACCCAATCATCCTGCTGATAATGGCAGTAGATCCGCAGATACTGTTCTAGAATTACATTCATTCTTTCTATGTAACCATCTGTCTAGGGGTAGTATGCTGTACTGAGATTGCTTTTGACTTTCAAAACTTTGCACAGGGATTTCCAGAATTTTGAATCAAATTGGGTACCATGGTCGGAGGTAATATCCTTTGGTAATCCATGATGTTTCCATATGTGATGTAGGTACAGAGTTGCTACATCTTCGCTTATTGCTTTTTCCATTGTAGGGATGTAGTGTGCCATTTTGGTCAGGCGATCTACTACTACAAGGATTGCATCATATTCCTTACTTGTTGGCAATCCTACTATAAAGTCCATGGATATCGAATTCTAGGGCTTCTCAGGTATTTCCAAGGGTTTCAAAGTACCGAATAGTACATGTCTGACAGGTTTCACTCTCATGCATACTTCGCAATGGCTGATGTATCCGCTGATGTATTTCTGCAATCCTGGCCTAAAATAGTTCCTTGTTACTAACTCATATATCTTAGCTCTTCCTGGATGTCCGGCAGCTATGTGATAATGGTTCTGTCGGAGTACTTCCAGTTTTAGGTCTGGGTCATCAGGGATACTGACTAGGTTGTTGTACAACAACAATCCTTCCCTGATCGCATAATCTGATAGTTCTGCATACTTGGAAGACCTTTCTCCTTTCTGCAGGGCCTGCAGGATAGACTTTGTGGCAGGGTCCTTGTTATAAGACCTTTTGACTTTCTCTTTAAAATCTTGATTTCTCTCCACCTCTACCACTGCTGAGAGGACATGTAGCTATGAACTCACTTGTAATGCAGGGTCCAAGTGGCAGGGTTAGATGACCATCTATTCCTGATAAGCGAGACATTCATACCCTTCCTTCAGAAGATCTCCAGATCTTCTGGTTAAAGAATCAGGTTTTCCTCCCTATATCCCTGGTCAATAGCATATCTGGAAGTTGAACCTTGATAGGAACTCTGATGTAATGAACCGTGGTCATGTACTTTCCTACTTGTTCTATTTTCATTGTATTTCCTATCATCAGTGATGTTCTTTGGAATTCTGTGTTATGAATCATGAATTATCACTCTGTTATATATGGTCACTCATGTTTAGCTGTCTGCCTTGCGGAGGTCATGAGAACAGCGTTAGATTGAATGATGTATGGAAAAGGGTCATGTAGACAAAACAGGTTTTATAGAGACTGCTCTAGAAGGGAGGTATTGCTCTTGGCGATTAGTATAAAAGAGAAGGAAATCTCGTGGTCCTGTATTTCCTTTCTCTTTCTTCTTTACGCAGTATCTTAAGTATACACCTTAGGAATAAAGAGTTATTCCCACAAACCTTCAGCACATTGCTACCTTGCTCCATGCACATCTGTTAAGTCCTCCAAAGAGTTATGTATCTTCTTCCATCCTGATTTACCCCTAAACCCCAATACAGACTAAACACCAGTTGTATCACTGAAGGAGTTGTCCTTTACATCTGACCACCTTGCCTGTTGGTGATTCAACATTCTCTTGGTCATAAAGTATTCCAAGTTCTTGTGATCTGTTATCACTTGAACTGGGAACTTTGAGTATGCAATATGCCGTTCCCATTCTAAAAATGCAAGAATAACTGCTAACAGTTCCTTATTATGCATAGCATAGTTGCACTGTGTGGGGTTGAATTTCTTGGAGAAGTATACCACTGGGTACAAAACTTGTTTTCCATCCTCATGCTGGTATTTCTAGGAAAGGATGCCTGCTACTACATGATCTGATGCATCTGTTTCCATAATAACTAGTTTTTCTGGGTCGAAGTGTCTCAGGGTTAGCAGTGATGTGAACGCTTCTTTGAGACCTATAAAAGCAGTGCTTGCTTCCTTTATCTATTCAAACTTTTGGTCCTTTTTCAATAACTTTGTGATTGGCAATAGTACTCTTAAGTATCCTTTGATGAATCTCCAGTAGAAGTTTGTAAATCCTAGGAACATCTGAATGTCCTTGACTGACTTTAGTGTTTCCCATCCTAGTACTGCTTCTACCTTCTTATTGTCCATGGTGATGCCTTCTGGGGAAATGATGTATCCAAGGAATTCCATTTTTGCGACATGGAATTCGTATTTCTCAGGTTTGCAATAAACTTTGTTTTCCCCTAGTTTTCTCAAGACTGTTTATACATGGCTGATATACTCTTCCAGGATTTTTGAAAAGATCAATATGTCATCTAGATAGACAACACAGAAAACGTCCTAATGATCTTTTAGGATGTTATTGATGAATGCTTGAAACGTTACTGGTGCATTTGTGAGACCAAAAGGCATAACCTTGTACTCATAATAACCATACCTAGTGCAGAATACAGTATTCCATTCCTCACCTTCTGTAATTCTGACCGAATTGTATGCCTGTCTTAGATCTAACTTGGTATAGATCTTTGCCTCTTTTAACCATTCCAATGTTTCCTGGATTAATGGTAGTGGATAGTGATTTTTGACCATAACTTTATTAAGTCCTCAATAATCCATATATAACTGGAGTGATCCATCTTTCTTTTTCACAAACAATATGGCTACGCTAGCTGGAGACTGCAACTCCTAAATGAATCCTTTTATGAGGTTCTCTTTCAGGTACTTCCTTAGCTCTTGTAGCTATACCTCTGATAGTCCATAGGTAGGTAACTATGGCGGTTCACCTCCTTCGATCAATGGAATCTTGTGATCGATTTTCCGATATGGGGGTAAAGCATCTGCTTTCTCTTTGTCAAAGAGGTGCAAATATTCATAGTATGCTTCTGCTACCAATTTCTCTGGTGGTATTATTTCTGGTGCCTCCCTTCCCTCAGTGGATTCTGCAACACTAATGGCATATAGCTTGTTGTCTTTCCTTGTTACTATTTTCTTAAAGGGTACTGCTCCAACAGTGGTAATATCGATTCCACTTCTCCCCTCCTCTTCCAGGAAGGTGAGCTGATTTCCTCTGAAATCCAATTGTGCTTGATGGTATTATAGCCACTGTAATCCTAATAGGATAGGACAGTCTGCTAACTTCATAATGTAGAACAATACTTGTTCTTTCCTTGGTCCAAGCTGGATTACCACTTTGGTGACCTTGGTGATTTTTCTGCTACTTGCTTGTCTTCCATCGACAACTGTCAAGGTCCTTAGGGTTTCTAAGTTTGACATTGCGAAACTATTTCTTTGCGCAAATGTTTCATCTATAAATGCGAAACCAGTTGCCCCTGTATCCAATAGCGCATAGCACTCCACAGTGTTATTCAACATTGTTTGGACTATCAAATGTTCTCCTTCTGAAAACATTTCTGACTTTTCTGTTCTGGCAGCTTTCTAGGTAAGGCTTTTTCCCCCGGTTTTCCTTAGAGCTAGACCACCATCTAGTTCTGACTCTTGGAGTTTCTCGACTGAATTGTAACAGTTGCCACTTTCATGCTAGTGGTCTTTAACTCTTTATTAGTTCCTTCTTTGGATAGTTCCTGGTATAATATCCTTCTTTTCTGCAAATCAAACACAATCCTTTGTTCTTGCCGCGATCCCTCTCTTCCTGAGTGATCTTTTCCTTTTCTTGGTACTGTCTCTTCTGGCAGTAGCTGCTAAACTTGTTCTGTTTTTTATGGCCCTACTTCTTCTGTTCCTCTTAGGACTTGCTGGTAGGTTTCTCCTACTTTTTCAGGATTGACTCAAGTTGACTTTCTAACTAGATACACAGTTGTGTAAACTCTGAGTATGTCTTGGGGACATCTGATTGGTGGGCCAGGGCCTCATAGATCTTTCCCTTCAGTCCTTTCTTGAACAGGAGTATCTTTATCCTATTATTTTCATGTAGACTAGTATTGAATGCAAGACCATCAAAGTCTGCACAATACTTAGACATATTCCCCTTCTATCTGAGGTTTTCTAACTGCCAGTAAGTAGTATTATCCTTGTCTAGGTTGTTATATGCTTTTCTCAGGGCCTCTTCGAAGGCTAACCATGTTTCCTCAGGTGCTTTCTCACTCTTGGAGTTTTTTAGCCTTCTGGCAATGTACTACTTTTGCACTAGTCCTTTCAGGAATGATGCTGCCCACTTGATCTTGTGGCTGTCATCTTCAAATCTGTCCTTATTCACCTTGAGGGTGTCCATGTACATGGTGATGAACAGGTCTAGTTAGGGGTGATCCTGTCCATCAAACATCTCAGGGTCTTTGAGCTTTGCTAGCTTAGGCATTTCTTGTACTTGTTGTCACTCCTCTTCCAGTTTTTGCTGTAGGGTATCGATCCTTAACTAGAGTGTGACCCATTCTTGTCTCAGATTCCCAAGTTATTCGCTTTCTAGTACCTGTTCCTTCTTAAGGTTTTCGATTTGTTGCTGATCTGCAACTTGCTGTTTTCTTAGGTCCTCGATCTCTTGCTCCTCGTTAATACTGGAATTGTAGTATTCTCTGATCTAGTCTCTGATCCTTTAGTACTGTGGAATGGCTTAGGTTTTATTGAGGTTATAGATATCTTGCCAGAACTGTAGTTCTTCTAGGCCTAGGATAGGATATGCCTCTTCTATATCCTCTGGTGGATCTGGAAGCTTCTCCTTAGTAGACATTGACTAATGCCGGTACCTTGTTGCTGTTAGGAACTTGTTGATACTAGGATCTAGGATGGCGAGTAGGAGGATTCTAAGCTTATCAAGCTGGACTGGGGTGACAGAGTGATTCTAATGTAGCACAACAAGATCATCCTTGTACAGATAGAGAACAATCTTATTTTCGCTCTCCTGGTGTACTGGCTGTGTCTAGGAGAATAGTGACTTCAATTGCAAGGTTATCAACCTTAGATTTCCTAAGATGTTCTAGGAATTTGAGGGCAGCATCCTCTAATTCCTCATCTAGCAGGAAACTTGCAGTTATAGCATCAGTATCTGGCCACAGGCATAAGCATAGTACTGGTGCTTTTCCTGGGTCTGGGGTAGGTGTTACCACTTGTGGTATCTGGTACTCAGTGGTTGAAGTAGATTCTGTCATCCTAATGGTCATCGCAGTGATAGTCTTTGCAGAAGAATCCATGGATTTGTCCATCGCAGTTTCTGATACAGAAACCCTTTTTCCACTATGGCTGTGACGGATCACCTTATATGGTTCGTATATAACTCGGTAAGGATACCTCAGGCACGCTTCGCAAACGCTACTGAGTAAGCTCAGATATCTCGGCTAAACGAAAGCTCAACTGGAAGATATCGTTCCTACAACGAACAGGGTGGACCTCAAGTGTTGAAGACGAGAAAAGACGAATATATTCTTTAAGGCTCGAAGATAACTCAAAGGCTCGTACAATGGTACTCGCAGAGAAGACTAGGTAGCTATGTGCTAAAGAAGGAAGGAAGGAAAGACAACAAGACACAACACCTGCACGCTTATATATCCTATCCTTCACCCGAGCTGACAAAGAGATGACAAAGGAAATAGAAACACAAAGAACCAAGACCTGTTCTAGACCATCTCCTGATTCCTAATCGCCGAAACCTGTAGAAGAGTCTGGAATGGACAGGACGCAATCAGTACTCAATTTGACTATGATCGCCTATCACACTCTCGGGCCTCACTCCCGATTTGTGATAGTCTCTCGCGATACGAGTCCGATCGCCTGATCATGACCTCATGGCTGACTAGGCCAATGTCGTATCATGCCGATAGCCGATCACGTGCCCGTGGGGCTGACTTCCCACGCTTAGTCAAGGCTAACGGCAAAGCCACACCATGCCACATCACGCCACAAGGTCATGTGACAGAGGATCGTCTCCAGAGCGCTTAACACAATGGTGAAGGGTAGAGACGGCATACTCACATGTTGACAATCTAAGTATAACCTCCATCATAGCGCATCGTCCAGGTACCTTGACGCTGACCACTACCGGTGTTCATAACACTACGCCCCTTCTAAGGCGCATGGTCCCCATGCGCATAGAAGTTAGCTTTATGTCGATTCTCCTTTCCCTCTGAGAGCAACAGAGGCCAAAGGACAGTTTCCTGCAGCCCGTAGGGGGAGGTCATCCCAACTCAATGGAGCTTAAAGGGGACGCAGGACCATGCAATAGACACAATGGTGTCGCCCCGCTGCATTAAAGGGAAACCAACTGTGGAGGAAGGAGCAACTATACATACCTCAATTCCTCCATCTTTGCTTGCGTAGTGGAGCCTTCTCTGACTCAGTGGCTTGGCACTCTGCCTCTGGATGGGCCTGTCGAAAGGTCAAAAGAGCATCGATGGGTTCGCCGTTTACTAGCAGTGACTCCAAGGGTTCCCAACTCCCCTCATCCCATGGATATCCTTCCCATAGCACAAAATACTCCACCCGCTTGGTTTTCCGGTTGTTTTGGACCTTAGCGATTTCTGAAACGAAAAAGTAGTTCTCACCCTCCTCAATCTCAGGGGCAGGAGGAGGATGAACAGGGAACCGGTTCGAAACGTAGTAGGGTTCCAGCTTAGAGACGTGGAAAACAGGGTGGATCTTCCAAGAGAAGGGAAGCTTGAGTTTGTAGGCCCGAGGCCGAATGGGTTTGATTACCTCGAAGGGGCCTGCAAATTTGGTATCAAGTTTGCGGGAAGGTCGGGAGGGGGTGATATCGTCACGCTTAAGTAGGACGCAGTCTCCAGGTTGAAGTTCGGGGAAAGGAAGGTGAGACTTGTCATACCACGCAACCATCTTCTTTTGAGCATCGAAGAGGCGTTGCCTAATGGTGGTCCATTCTCTGGTTAAGGCCTCACTTCCCCGGTAGGCGGAGACTGTTTGGACAGCATCAAGCGAAGGATGATACCCAAAATTGGCAAAGAAAGGGGACACCCCAGTGGAGGACGACTTGGCGTTATTGTACGCGAATTCTGCTAGGGCGAGAAAGAAAACCCAGTCAGATTGCTCAAAGTTGACATATGCGTGGAGGTAGGCTTCCAGGACCTGGTTTAGCCGTTCAGTTTGCCCATCTGTTTGGGGGTGAGCAGCAGTGCTCTTTGACAACTTAACCCCGAGTTGATCCATCACATGACCCCAAAAGGATTCGAACTTGGGATCACGGTCGGAGACTATGTTGGCGGGAAGGCCGTGATATCTCCAGATCTCACGGACAAAAACGTTGGCTAGGTGCCTGGAGTCGACATTAGGGCCGAGAGGGATAAAGTGCGCTATCTTGGTAAACCGATCAACGATCACCCACACTTGGGTGAAGCCGTCAGAAGGAGGGAGGTCCGTCACGAAGTCTATGGAGATCGATTCCCATGGCCTATACGGAATCTCCAATGGAAGCAGTTGCCCATAGGCCTTGTGTCGGCGGGCTTTATTCCGTTGGCACTGGTCGCATGCAGAGATATACTCGGCTATATCCTGCCATCGATGTGGCCAGTAGAAGTCTCTGTCGATAAGATCAAAGGTCTTATCTCGGCCTAAGTGGCCTGCCGTGGGATGATCGTGCCTAGACTTGAGAACCTCAGTGCGAAGAGATAGGGGTACATACCACAGGCCATTCTACATCGGAAGGCCATCATGAACACTGTAGGGTTCCTGTGGCGAGCTCAGAATGTATTGGCATTCAGGGTCAGTAGCAACAGCTTCCCTCAAGGCTTGGTAAAAGGAAGGATTGAGCGAGGTATAACTTTTCTCAATCGCAGCAATATACTGTCCTTTCTTGAGGAAGAGAAGACTGAGCTCCGGTGCCCCCTCCGTAGGGACGTGGTCCCCACGTCTGCTCAAGGCATCAGCCACGTCATTGGACTTACCTGGCCGATACACCACCTGGAAATCGATGGTGCCCAATTTCTCCATCCACCGGGCCTGTCTCCTGGAGAGGAGCTGAGTGGTCGTGAAGTACTCCAGGTTCTTGTGGTCCGTTATCACCAGCACTGGATGAGCCGTTCCCT
>JABYPW010002860.1:0-10083 GCA_016880775.1 Phymatotrichopsis omnivora | reverse complement strand
AAATTCAGTTTTATTTTATCTTTACAACCCTGCTAGGGGTCGTCTAAAAAACGTCCGCTAGCAGCTATGTCAAGCTATGACGGAGGTAGAAGACAGCTGACCTAATGTCGGTAGCGCAGTCTACGGACAGATAAAATACAGGTTTGTTCCCGAATCCTCCTCGCTTATACGCAATAAACTAAAGAAGAGACAGGGCGGGAAGAAAAGAATGGCGGGGGAAAGTAAACACTCATAAAAGAAATGTGACTGGCACAAATGTGACTACCCAGTACGTCACGACAGCAGAAAGACTTTAAGCGAAAAGGAAAAAGAAAAGCCCAGGGAACCCCTTTCCCATCTCCAGCGAGGCGAACCTTACAACAACCGAAAGGAATTGGGGTACAAGTGAAAGACACTAACCAAAGAAAAGGGAAAGAGAAGAAGACAAGAGAGAAAACACAAGTCAAACTCATGAAACTCTTACACAAAGGGAACAACAGAAGCAGAAAAAGAGATGAAATACTGAGGGGCCATAAGTCTCCATTCCCTCTTCCATCATGGCACGCAGGTTCTCCACTCACTTGTTATTGTCAGCTAAGGCTTGCAAGTACAGGGGGCAGAGGGGATCGTTGGCAGGGTGGGTGGCATCGCAATTAGCACATTTAAGTACTGTATGATCGCATTGTCGTCCACGGCGTTTACACTCTGTGTTGCTACAGAAGTGTTTGAAGATGGCATGGGGTCCTGCGCAGATGCGGCAGCGGGGGGAGAGTGTGCACTTCAGTTGGTGGTGGCTGAAGCGACAGCAGTGGGAGCATTAGGTGGCCTTCGAGAAGGTAATATATGGGTCAGTCCTACAGGACTGCATAGATTTCCTTCTCTTATATACCAACTACTAAGAGCACTACCTCCCTTCTAGAGCAGTCTCTTTAAAACCTGTTTTGTCCAAATAACCCTTTCCTATACATTATTCAATCTAAATACTGTTCTCATGACCTCTATGAGGCAGACAGCTAAACATGAGTGACTATACATGACTGAGTGATAATTCATGATTTATAACACAGAATTCTAAAGAATACCACTGACAATAGGAGATACAAAGGGAATAAGACAAGTAGGAAAGTACATGACCACAATTCATTACATGTAGTTAATTGAAATGAGATACCTTAAGGCCACTATTAATGCAATCAAAGATGAACAATTCACCCTGTAAAGATAAAATTCCTCCCCTACCCCCCAATTGAGTCAGGCAAGACTTGTAGTAAGGATTGCCCTAGCTATCCTAATCCTATATAAATAAAAAGGAAAAAACCAACCCATGGGTTTGCACATCAAAACCTAAATAACCCTAGCCTCCTCCCTATCATTAGCAGGGAAAGATAGGATAATAAGCCAGGTAAAAGGTAATGATAAATAGATGAAAAAAACCCAGCCCTGCCCAGTTAGAGCATATAAAAATCATGGGCACTGAGAGGAGCTGTAGGCAATAAAGCAGGCCTAGAGTAGAACACTATAGGACAGTGTAGAGCCAGTATAAAAACCTACCCAGTCAGCAGAAGAGAACTACACTCCCCAACAACCAAGGTCGTCGACCCATCAGTAGCAAGAGTAGATCCTGACAAGCTTAGAATAGCCTACATAAAGGCTATAGTTGACAGAAGAGCACTAGGGGAACTGAGATAGATCACAGTCAGAGTTAACTATAAGTCTACCATCGTGATCACCACCCCCCTGATGGTCCCAGCAAACAGCATAATACCATACCTTAACAAACTGAACTACATCACCCAGGCCAAAACCAACATAGAAATAGAAAGAGAAGGATTTAGAGTAGCGGCCACTACCACTGAAATGATCATCTACTCAGTCCCAACCAAACCACTATGAGAAGTACCAGTGCACAACCTAAGGACAGAACTGTCATACATAGTAGATATTGAGATTTCTGCTACCAGATATCTCAGAAGCAAGGAAGACAGGCCACAAAACCCCTCAGGAGGAGCCTTCACCACAGTAGCAGTCAGAATCATGAAAGACTAAGTCCCAAAGCTTAGGAAATAAATTCTCATTTTTAATAAGCTCTGCAAGATAGCGAAATCTTGGAGAATGAACCCCACCACCCAGTGCTTTAAATGCTTCAGGTTCAGGTACATGAGTACCATGTGTAAAGAAACCAGACAAAAATTCAGCATATGCTGTAATATCCACGACCAAAACCTTTTCCCATACCATGTGACCAAAGACAACAAGTTCCCCAAGCCAGACTGTGGATACTATGGACTATGCGAGCACTTCAAGGACATCTAAACACTGGCCATGGTGTCTTGCAAGTAAAAGTCAGCAATGTACAAAAAGGGGAATTATAAGGAGCTAGTAGTCCTGAAAACTATACAACTTGGGTCCCACATGACTGGTAACTGTGCCCAATTGTCACGTTAAAGTAACCCTCAAGTATATCGTAGTGGTATCCCAGCCGTGGAGGTGGTGTAGTGAGTCAGGGCCTTGTAGAATGAAAAGTGAGAGGTAAAGCCACTGCCGGGGTAAGGAAGGAAGCTGTGTATCCCTAGCTAGGGCTCGAGACAAGGCACCCCTAGGCTTATACTAGCTCTATAGTAAGTGGAGCGGGAACGCTTGGTTAGTCACCTCGGGCAGGGAAGCAGTTAATGCCCAACGGTTCTGCCTGCAGAGTATCCCTGATAGGACCCTGGGGGGTTGGCAAGACACTGTGGCTAGGCATGGGAGACACAAGGCCCGATGTCTGGAAAATGAGTTACGTTTCGAAAACGACACAAGTTACTCCTCAAAAGGGGTAACCGCATAACCTCATTTTCCAGCGTTTTTCGGCATTTCTTGAACGATTTTTCGTAACCGTAATTCAACCTTTCCGGAGATTTCTGCCAGGCCTGACCTCTGCTATTGGCTTTTAAAAAAAGCAGCTTTGGAACATTATCTCGGGTTCTCCAAAATTGATCGTAGAGGTATGTAAGTACCGAGGCGTCTCGTAGAGTAGATGAGCGGGATTTGCGATAATTTAATGCGTATTGCGTTTAGCTACAATAAGTGTAGCGTTGAAAGACATATTTATAGTGCACGGAGGGTAAGTAGCCAGTTTTGGGGGCACCGTGTTGCCCTCAATACCGATGGTGCACGTACTATATGTACTGTACTAATATACTAGCCACTGTGCTGCTACTGGTGACGTACGACCTGTTGGCGAACCACGACGCGTTCGTGATGCACGTACAGATTCGTAGCTACCAAATCACGACCCCCCCCCCAGCAGTCGCCTGACGTGAAAAGTAAGTTCCACTTGCGACACAGCGGGGGGAGCGATAAGGCGTGGGTGTGAGAATGGCTTGAGTCAAGGGGACCATTTTCGGTTGGATGCAAAGAATGGTGTAAGACGCTCCGCCTAAAGTGGGAGGCAAGCCCCTCGCCTAGATTACTGCGCCATCCACACGCAGTGGCTCACCTTAACCTTGCATTGAGGGATAATACTGTTAGAGGACAAGTTTGCAACGAAGTGAATTTTTGTTTTAGAAAGTTGGGCAAGAAAGTTTCAATCGTCTTGTCATATTGTGCCTTTAATATCCCCATAATACCACATACGATTAAAATTTGATGGAGTAGCCCGTGGATCACGAGTGATACAACGTGATTAGGTCATAATATACCGCAATAATAAAGAGGGTTATAAAATACGTTATCAGAGATCGTAGTTTATACATAGGATTGAGGCGTGTGGTATAATACAATTGCGTTGCTATCTTCATCTCCGCTTTCCATGAAAATATGATGGAGCATGCACATAGCACTTGTCATGTACGGACATAAATGGAGGTAAGGCAGGGACTCGTTCTACATAGCTGGTCGGTTTTTCCCACTCTCCTCAACGATACGTTATCCAAATGTACAAAGCATAAGCCAAATTTTAAGACAGACTAAGCAGTTCTTCTATTCATCAAATGCCTGCTCGCACACAAACATTTACGCTCCCTATAACGATCCACATTGACCACTTTAACTCACGCAGTATTAGGGGGTGCAGGATCGATGCTAGAGAAAAAATATTAAGAGATAAAAGCAGAGCATCTAAGAAACAGAAATCGGCTAAAATTAAAAGGGTTAAAGATATGAAAAATTAAGATCTCATCAATGCACTGCACCAGAAAGCATATTAAGCAACGAAAAACGTTTTCTTAGTAGCGGGCAAAAAGCCACAAGTTTGCGGAAAAGAGAAAGGAAAGAAAAAGAAAAAAAAAAAAGGGAAAAAAAGATGTAAAGCAATAACTAGCCAAGGTGAATAAAGGAGCAAAGGAAATAATGAAAAGGGAACGAAAAGGAAATGAAAGAAAAAAAAATTATAAAAAAAGAAAATTAAAAATGAAAAGAAAAAGAGTGTAAAATGCTCAAACAAAATTTGACTATAGGATAATAAATAGGTCATTCATAGGCACCGACGCGCTCGGGCTACTCGCGCTTCAATATCCGTGGCATCTTTCAACTTGCCCAAACGTTTGAATTTTGAGACCAGGTTTTTCATGGAAGTGAGGTTTTATGGATGCTCGTGGCCAAAAATTCTTTCATTTGCTTCAACTACACGCTCAAATATTTTCTCCGCCTCTTCCCACCCCCCCCCCGGTTGTAGTATTTCGATGCCAGGAATGTCATGGAAGTTAAATGTTGGAAAACGTGATGGAGAAAAAGAGATCGTGTTTGATGCTATTGACTCGTTTGCATGCATGACTAGGGCAGTGAGGGACAAAAGAACTTCTATATAAACATGAGTGTTCTTGGCGCACAGAACAACATCCGAGAACCAGACGGACCGGATTAAAGAAGGTCTGGGATGACTGACCCTTTCTCCTAGACCCACTATACCCCTGTTCGCACTTCGTTCTAGACCATCAAATGACCTTATTCCAACATTAGAGTATCTGGATCCTCGTAAAGTAACATTCTATCTCTTACCTCGAGCACACACTGCCTCGTTTTCTCCGCTTTTTTCGGCCGTCCCGTTTCCGGGTGTGCTGATTCGAAAGTTTCGGCCGTCAGGATGACTTTCCTTGAATTGATTGCACAATCAGAGGAGAGATCGGTGGAATGTGTGCGAGATGCGTAGATGTGTGGTAGCAGTTGTCTGCGAAAGTCATAATCTTCCGATTTACGCTCCTTAGTGATCGAATGCGTAAGCAGGTGACCCGCAAACCTCCCAAAACGTTGCTGTTCATGCTTCCCAAGTCGGTCACGAGTCCATGAATGAACGAGTGGGTGGACTGAGTAAACGTCCCCCTCTCTCCGGATCAGGGAATATCGAACAAGTGTCTCAACGCTCCTTCGAAAGCGAAGAGGATTCCAATTCCCGTCGTCGATTTCCTGGAGTATCATTACTAACTGCTCCGGCATTGCTGCTGGCGAGTCGTCGAACCCCACCCCAGAAGCTGAAAGATGAAGCAACCTCATGCTGGCCCGCCGGAATATTTCCTCTGAGATCCCTTGGTGATGAAAGAACGCAAACACCTGGAGAATATCTGCAGCAAAAGGGTCTCCCTCTTGAACTCGTCGAAATGCCACCTCCCAAGTTGTATAAATAGTCCATCTATGGTTTCTAGATCCTTGAACCGCCATTCGTGAGCGAAAGCATTTCTGATGTTGTTTGAGGATATCCAAATACTGGCCAATTACACAGGAGTTGGCGATATATGCTCCGGCTTGACGGATTGCGAGGGCTAAGAATCCTAATTCTTTAACAATTCGTGCCGCGCATTGGAGAACTTCCCCATTCGATTGGCTTTTAGAGGCCTTGAGAAGAAGGGTAATCGCGTCGTCTTCCTCCATCCCTCGGATTTCGCTATGAGAGGTCAGGCCATACATCAAGCACTCCCGGTTTCGGGTAGTGAGTAGAATGTTGCCTCTGTTCCCGGAAGGAAAGTATTCGGAAACGTCCAGCTTAGGATCGTCAGCGTTGTCGATTATAAGCAACCACTCTTTCGCGAGGCTTGTTAGCCACTGCTTTGCATCCTTCAAGTTTTCCTGAACTTTTGCAAAGCGGGAAATATCGCAAAAGCTTTTTTCGGCGGTGTCACGACTAGTAGCGTCGACCCACAGGATAGCGCAGAAGCTGTGGTTGTAGCAATTGTGTTAGCTTGTATGGGTCAATGAAGGGAAAAGAGGTATCAATGTTATCACAGGAAGTAAAATCTGGCAACAAAACTCACAACTTTCGGTGATCTTCGGCAAATTTCACGGCAATCTCAGTTTTTCCAGATCCACTCATCCCAAACAAAACGAATCGTCGTTGCTGGCGTGTTTTATTGCTGGATTCTCCACAGAAATACTCCTTTATCTCCTCAAGGATACCGGATCTCCCAGTAAAGATTGCGGTTGATCGATGGGGAACTGAATAGTACTGATATCCAGCAGGAGGAAGAGGTTTGGGCCTCACCGAAGCGGACGTAGGGGTAGGGTGTGGAAGGACGTTGCAGAGACCATCGTTGTATGAAGTCAGCTTTTGTACCAGTTTCTCGGATTTCTCTTTATCCGAGATTGCCCATCGGTATTTCTTATATGATGGAAGTACTTTCTGTAACTCGGCGGTAGCATTCGAAAGCCGAGTGATTTCGTCGGCCAGGCTTGTAGGTAGGTCGTTCGTCTCTATTGCGAAAGGATCCTCAAGATTCGCGATGGTATCGATATCAAGGTCCGGGATACCTTCCGGAACGGGAGTAACGAATACAGGTACAATACGACCATTGAAAGGGGGAGCGGAATTTGAAACGGAATCTTGTAAGTGAGTATCCAAGTTTTTCCCTTTTTCCGAAGAGTTAGCGCGCTCGAAAACACTTTTGACCCGTTTTGGAAACCCACGTTTTTTGCTTGCTCCTGGTTTTGTGACCCGGGAGTCACTTGGCTTGCTGTATTGCTGAATGCGCTTGTCTGCATAGATACCATAGGTGGAGTCCAGTTTCTTTAAGTCTGCGAAAATCGAACATATCCTCGCTAAAGTTTCAACGGCATACCGATAATCCTCTTCTGTTTTCAGCGTCGGATGTAAGGTACCTTCGCATTCAGCCGTGTTCCAAGATTTCATCCACCTCGCCAGCCGTCGCTGCTCGGTTCCCAGCTTCCAACGGAAATCACCGTAGTCGGTAGCGAAGGTCCGCGTGCTGGAGAAGATTTCGTAACCTTGGACGCATGTTTCAAATAGCTTACCGCACACGTTGCTAATATCTATGGGTTCCATGGTCTATCGTTCGCTCCGATCTATAACTTTGCAGCCGCGACGCGGGTGGGGTTGTTTATCGGTAATAGCCGACTTAAAGGGACCGGTAAAAAAAAAACGAAAAGATATGAAAAGGTTTCAAAAATATCTTGGAGTCGTAATCCTTTACCAGTCGGAATTTATTGTAGTGTCGTTTGGTCGTGACAACGGAAAGGGAAATGTTATGAAGTTAATAGTGTAGAACTGGGTCTGTTGTAAGAATCCTAACGATAGCCTTCTTTTTCCCCTCTTATCACGTGGCCATGTCAAAAGTAAACAGCTATTGCGAACGATGATTTGCTAGGAATGAGGTGGAATATTAGCCAACCAGAGGAGTGGAAGTTGAACTTGCAGTTAATGCGGCTCATAACCCGAGAAACAGAATCTAAGTTTTCCGTTATCACTGACAGAAAGCAAACTCGCAAAAGTTATCGCGGATCGTAGATGCCGATTTTCAAAAAGCGATTTCCACTCGCGAATGACAGAAGAAGTTATTTAATTACAGTCAACAAATTTTTTTATCAGGCAGTCTATAAGTCTGTACAAAAAGTTTTAAGCGGAACAGATCATCCTGTTCTCAGAGGGATCGCTCGAAAAAATTGTTCATGTTGAAATTATTGGTAAATCTCCAAACATATCTAATATCCCCTGTTTTCCTGATTATAGATGATAAAACACGAATATCGGAAAAAGAAAGCTTTATTCGAGCAATATAAATCGTAACGGAACTGAAAAAAAAAAGAAACAAAGAAAAGAAAGCCCATAGCTGGCGGAAGAGGCCGTGTAAACATCAGCGAGAACAAACTCAAGTGAGAAGACATGATGGGTAAGACCAGTAACCGGACCGAAACGAACACACTGAAACAATTTAAACACCCCGCCGATAACGGCGCATGACCAACCATTTTACATTGCTCCAAGAAAAAAGAACAAAACACATAATTCCGTGCATG
The DNA here is from genome assembly GCA_016880775.1 of Phymatotrichopsis omnivora. Lineage (NCBI taxonomy): Eukaryota > Fungi > Ascomycota > Pezizomycetes > Pezizales > Rhizinaceae > Phymatotrichopsis > Phymatotrichopsis omnivora. The sequence goes on along the minus strand of JABYPW010002860.1, from coordinate 1,884 downwards.
TTCATTCCGACAACAAATTTGTTGAGAAATTCATTTTTTCCCTGTTTTACTATTTTCCCTTTTTGTTCCTTGTAACTTTTTTTTCTTTCATTCTCCCATTTTCTTGCGGTGGGTGAAAAAGCGGGGGAATATCAGCGAAGTTCGAGTGTCTAAATGTCGTACGTATGCAGCAGAGGCTGCAACAGACATAATGGCCGGCACAAGGTCCAGCGAAGAAACGATAGTGGAAACCGCGCTCTGGTATGCAAATACCATGAGCTTCAGTCCAGTGGGTTGCAAACAAACCCTAAGCACGTAGCAGGGGGCGGAAATCAGAAGGCATTTGCCAAGAAATATGCTTTTTGTATTGGTACCACTCCCGAACCACGACACATCACTCGGTGCATCCCCTCCTTCCCGACATAAGATCTAAGTGGAAACAATTTTTAAAAAAAAAAAAAAAAAAAAGATAGGCCCAAAGAAAGTTCCGCACATAGCATGCATTATCGTCACTAAATTCTTTTTCGAGATTCTCATTCAAGCCGGCTTCGGAATCGGAGCGCTTGCGCTGGAAGAGTTGTTGACGGAACGATTTTTGCCTTTCTTCGTGGGATTGCTCTGAATAGATTCCTAGGCCGTTAGTGTAGGTGATTTTAGGAGTGGAGGATTATTATTGTTGTCAGTTAGCTGGCACGGAGGAGATGAGGGAGGAGGCGAGGCGCCGAAGGTGTGGTCGGAGTATCAATCGCATTTAGTCCAGTTATGTGTATTAAGGAGATCTTCGAATGGACTCTCCATTAACTAAGCTCTTTACGTCTCGCAAAAAGTCCCGGAAGTCTAAAGAAGAAAAATATAAACACTCCGAATCTATGCAAGTTTTTACAAGTTTCCAGTGGCTTGATGCAATTCCACGATAGCCTGCCCTGTTCATTACTTCCACAATTCCTCCAAAATGAGTGGCAAGGTAATACCGTTGCAGTTGATGCACCTGAATTCAATCCAGCCAATCTTGGAGGGGAATTTTCCATCTCCGTCCGCACAATCTCGCCTTCCGGAGGCCTTACCACGGTCATCCCGCAGTCGGTATGTAACAGTATTGGCCGATTTCATTACGATCTCATCGCGGTTTCTGTCTTGGGACAGATTGATTGTCACCGCTAAAACGAACATAGCTGCCTCGCGGATGCGAAATGCAGAAGATTGGTACGCCGAGACCTGGGAGACATGTGTGCGCATGCATTCCTGAAGTGTTTTCCATTCACGTGACTCTTTTCGGGCTTTCTCTTTGTGAATCCTCGCGGCCACCTTTCCTGTGTTTCCAACTTTGCTGCGTTTCCACCGTTCCCATACCGTCGATCGTTCCTTCTCGATAGAAGAAATGCGGGGAGCACGTAGACTTTGTTTAAAGGCTAAAGCCGAACATGCATTAACACCAGATTGCAGCTACAGCTGTCTATGCATAATGGGAAAGAATGTGAAATCATGAAAAGTCGAACGCATTGACACGGAAAATACATGCAAGAAAAGGCGGCCGTGAACACGGAAGCTCCACAGAATCTCAATCTCGATCTCCAATGCTTCGCGGTTTCCGCGGCGATATAAAAATTAATACATCTGGGCTAGAAGCTCTTCTCCGGTGGACTATAGCCTGCGATGTTGTTTTCTTGGCAAAACAGTCAGGCGCGGGCGAGCCGATAGCTATAAAAGCCTCCCTCTCCACAGCCTTCTTGGAGGCTGCCTGCGAGAAAAGCAAAAGGATTGGGTGGATTGCTGGGGACTTGCATACAATTGTCTGGTGGATATCGATAAGATCGTTCGCTCTCTTATAGTCGTGATGCCGTTAGCGTCTATTGTTTAGTTGACCGGTGGATTTCCTTTTTTTTTTTTTTTTTTTTTTTTTTTTCT
>JABYPW010002859.1:0-10083 GCA_016880775.1 Phymatotrichopsis omnivora | reverse complement strand
TTTTTTTTTTTTTTTTTTTTTTTTTTTTCCACGATCGCACTGCCCTCCGGTTTCTTACTTTCGTTTTAAACAATAGTGCGTAGCAAATTTGCATATAACGATATCAGCATTCAATAAAACCAGCTTGCTTCTAATCGCCAAACCGAGCCCTCCTCATTCCCGATTTTTCAATTCCCCGGAAAACCCGCTTCTTATAGCCACAACTCCGATTTTCCGACCCCATAAATTCCCCTAACATATATGTACACACGCCCGTGGGGCTGGAATAAATAGAAAATTCCAAAAAAAAAAAAAGAGAGGTATGACTACTCCATACTTCATACTCCGTATTTTGGGTTGATAAATCCATCTCCATATTCTCAATTCCCCCTCGCATGGGCGCTGGTTCTTGACGCGCATTCAAGACTAAGCAACATGAGTTTTGTCACGTCATGTATAACAAGACCAGCCGCCGTTTCCCATCCCGATAGAGTAAACCCAGGCAACGGAACATCAAAAACAGTTAGCAGCAGCAGCTTTTGGAAAGTGCTAAAAACGCCGAGAAAAAAAAAATCGCACCTAGTGGGGTGCCGATCGGCACCTTTCCGTTCCGTGCGCCACAAGTTTCTATATGTAGTGTCACACCCTCTGGCCGCGTTTCCACGTCTTGGCGATCATCGGGGAGTGTTTCGGGACGGAAAAAAAGACCCTAGCAAAATCAGTTTTTCTTTTGCTCGCAAGTCGTTGACCACTTGTTTTTCCGTGAGTTGTACAAAACGATCCAACGGCCAAGCGGACAGCAATGTCTATTAGAAATGGGCTAGCTGCTAAATGCCGTTTACACGATTCTATTCGGCAAAACGGAAAAACTTCGGCCACTCGATGAGGCATATGCGCATCTACTAGTACATGTACTCTATTACCTACATGCGACACTATACATGATGTAATGCACATTGCTACTAGCATGCCTAGAGTACATGCATCGTAGATAGACGTAACCACAATCTTGGAATTCGCTTCCTTTGGTATGTATGCATGCACATCTTCATTCATAGAGTATAATATATGCTCTTGAGGAAAAGACATCGTCTGAAGTGTCTTCAACTCGCGGGGTAGCGAACGTGTCGTTCCAACTGTGATTCAGGTGCGGGGAAACCAAATTTACTCATGAACGCGCCTACCCCACACACCGAAATTGACCCAGTTTGAGTATATTCGGTCGGCCGGAAAATCAAAAGTTTGAAATCGCGCAGAATGGCCTTTCGATTGCTGATTAATTAGCATATGGTTTTCCTATCGACAATTCCATGCTCTGAGCGTCGGATATGCCGGTTGCAACATGCAGCTGAGTGAGATTCCGATTCGACAAGTGAAGGGAGGAGAAAAATTGAATCTTTTTCCAATTCCTTTTCTTACGACTCCTCCTTCAGATCTTCAATGCTTACCGAACCATACATGGATCCACCAAAGTCTCGGCGGTTTTGTCCCTGCCCTTCACTGAATTTTCGCAGCTGCGTTGGGGGCGGTGTTATTATTATGCCTTCGGGAATGCGCTCGGGGGAGTGCATTGAAAAATGCAAGAATATAACTTCACAAGCTACATAGCTATCTGGAGCGATACTTCGCTATTTAAGACACTCGTACGACATTCACGATTACGAGCGCATGTAGATACTTTTTTTGAGCTTTTCACCCACCACTATTAAACTTCAGAAATGGGGTGGGTCATGTGAAAAAAAAAAAAAAAAAACGAAACGAGATGCTTAATTAGGTCGTCGCTTAGATACCTCCGTCATTTGACCCCATTACGCGCATGGAAGCTTCATGAATTATCACTCGAAGAGCTCATCGAGCCTAGACCTTACATAGGAGATATTTAAATTACGTTAAAATAAAATTTGTTCCAAGGCCTCGTTAGATGAACGCATGAATTCCAGGTCACTGAAGCCTGGCAGACCGCTAAATTTCTTCCGGATGTCTCGACCCATGGGAAAGCAATTGGATCCCTCATAATGCAATTTATTTTTAGCATCGACATTACGAAAAAAATAATTTCACAGCGCCCGGACCAATTTATCTGGATCTCTATTAAATAACCACGTGAGCAAAAATGTGGGGTGATTAATCAACCAGTTAATCCCAATAACCCCGCATCAACCTGGTTATTTGTAGCTAACCGACGCGCTGACGGAGAAATCTGTCCATGTAGAACTATCGGCATCCTCACTCACGCTATACATCGCCACCGTCTCCTGTTCTTAAGCTTCAAGAACAAAGCTGTAGAAGAACCAAAGAAGGGAAAGAAAAAAAATTCTACCTCTACTTTATTTTAAAAAAAATTTCCGCCGAATCCCCCCCCTGCTCATAGACCGCTTACAGACGCAAGAAAAAAATACCACCATTACGAGGGCAAGTATAGCTACAGTTGCAGCAACTCCAATTGTTGCAGTTCAAAGCTGTTGCTTTCATCGTGCATATATGCAAACATTACTTGACTGCCATCTATATTCAAGTGCCGTAATCCTCTCGATAAGAGAAAGTCATTAGGAAATTCCTGCAACATCTGTACTCGAGTAATCAACGCGGGTATGGTCCTTGACAGGAACATTGTAGGGCAATTTGTCTTTCACAGCCAAATCATCGATTCTCGCCTTGAGTCCGGCAGATGTGGCAAATAAATCACACATATTGATAGACGCCCCAGACATTTTTGGTGATGTAAGGTGCTGGGATGAGGAGTGCGAAAGATAATACGGACGGTGGATAGTTTTTTCAAGGCGTGATTCGAAATTTCTTTTGCCAAAGGAAAATGGTAAGGGCTTTTACCCCCTTTCTTCTTACAGCTTGAAAAATGAACCGGCGAGAATGACAATCGCTTTTAGAACGCCACGACCACACTTTTAATGCAATCGAATTAACCTTCTAGTTCTAATAAATTCGGCACTCTAAAGCTGCTTCACGTATGATTGGCCGGAACAAGGCCTAAGGAAAAGTCTAGAAAATGCCAAAAACGATTACAAAAAAAAGGTTAAAAACAGTCCAAAAACATGACTATGTTGTTACGATTTTTGAAGCGTCACTCGACGTTTCGTCCCACGGAAACGCCTTCCTCGGAAGAATTTGTGTTCTATCTGTCGTTCAGGGATAAGACCCTCAAGTGCGTCATGTGATGGGATAGACTTTGGCGAGGTAGGACATAAACTGGAACAATTTCCCGCCTAGCCCAATCCTTATCTCAATTCCCGAAAATGAGGATTGAGAAAAGATTAATTTGGGCAGGTTCCGGGTAAAACGCAAACAACGACAAATGTTTATTTCGACAGCATTTTAAGTCTGGTCCCGGCTGCCCGAACTGCTCGTAACAAGTTAGCCGTGTTTCGGTTCTTTTCGGGTTACATTCAACCTCCTAGAAGTTTACAACTGAAAATTGACCTAAAACTATGCAATTTTCATAACCGCCCGTACGACTCGGAGAATTCATTCCAATCATTGAGTATACAGAAAGCTTACAAATTCTGAAATAGCCCTTTTCAATATTTTACCGCTAGCTTTTAATTTACAACTCTGAAAAAGTAATTGATTGCGGTATCACGAAGCATACCGGAATGTCAAACTACATGCTGTAGCGCCCAAACCGAGAGTAATGAGATATACATGCATATGACTCGCACAATAGACTCATTCAGTAGTGGCTATCAATAGCCGGGGTTACACCTCGAAAAACTTAAAATTGTATTTCAACGTGACCGCTACCAAAAATTTCATTTTGTTTGATTTTACATGGCCTACATGTTGTGTATTTATCCCGTCGGTAGCGGCAAACAAATAGAAACTGTAATTCAGAGAAACCATATAAAGTTTGAGCTAGCATAAAGATACCCGCCCCGATCAAGTAAACTTTTTGTTGGAGTATTACGTTCACGCGGCCAGCCGTTTTTCTGCGCTATACCCAATTGGGTAATATCACTTCGATGTTCATGTTTCGCCGTTTACTGGCTTCACACTCGTTGTTAGGGCTTTCCCTCTTTTTTTCACCGTTGGTTTGTTTCTTGGGCTTGGCCCTACATGTATTTATAGGCTCTTGGACCAGGCCCGAATGAGAACTTCGAGTCACGTTATATCTTTCTCCCACACTTTTTTTGAGTAAACAGACCAAAATATACTCAACAAAAAAAAAAAAAAAAAAAACATTTAAAAGCACTGACATCAATACTCGGCCAGCTGGGCAAAACCGTCCGAAAAACGCTTCAGCGAGGCGTAGTTTTGGGGCGCTCTGCTGACTGTTCAACGTTTCGTGGAACGACGATCTGCTAACGTCTCACGGTCGGCTAATTTCATGCGAGATAACTCTGCGGCGCGTGCACACCAGCGAGCACATGTACCTGTCAGCTCGTTTAGGCTTGCTTATTCAACACGAGGCCGTGTTGACGTACTGCCGTATCCTAGAACACCCCCCTCTTTATTAATATATATTTTGCCGTCTTTCGGCATCTTGTTCTATATGTACTCACCTTCCGCAAGCGCAGGTACTTGCTCTATTTCCTCTGTCCGGAGTGTGGTTATGCTTGTACCGCCAATAAAAGATCGTCGTTTGATAATATATCTCCGATCACGTTCCCCTTAATGCTTGAACATGCACTCCACATGTACATGTACTACAAGTACATGTTTGTTTTTCCGTTCTCGTTGAGGGCTTCGGGAAGTCCATTTCCGGCAACATCAACGTTAACCCGGGAGGTTTCGCCGAAATCGTTAACTTCGGAAAGACTTATTAAATTCGGAAAGACTTGTTAACTTCGGAAAGACGTGTTCCGGAGCATACTTGTTGCCTTAAACCCATGATTTTCGGGTTGTTATTCTGTTCTTCTAGTCGAAAGTCAGCTCTGATATAAGGGGGGGGGGGGGGGGGGGATATCAGGTTCCCTCTGTACATTATCCTACATCAGGGCGTGTACACTCCTTTTCAGAGCAAGAACTAACCGCAGGACAGGAGCATCAGGAGTACATTCACTTGCTTAGTCATTAGTCCCCATCAGCATTCATATATGTCCTGTTTTATTTTCCATGTTGCAACTGCAACACTCAGGGAAGAGCTGTTGACCGTTTCCGCGATCAATAGGCTTGCCGTAGCTTGTTTGAACTATTTCGCCCATCTCCGAGAGATGAATAAAAAAATAAAAAAGGAATCCCGCATTTCTACTCTACACGTAGTAATACAGCATTTCTATATTACGTTCTACACGTAGTAATACAGCATTTCTATATTACGTTCTACACGAAGTAATCCAGCATTTCTATATTATATTCTACACGAAAGAATCAGCATTTCTATATTATATTCTACACGAAAGAATCAGCATTTCTATATTAAATTCTACACGAAGGAATCCAGCATTTCTATATTATATTCTACACGAAGGAATCCAGCATTTCTATATTATATTCTACACGAAGGAATCCAGCATTGCTATATTATATTCTACACGAAGGAATCCAGCATTTCTAGTGCATTAGGATTTCACTTTCCAATAGATTACCCTGCTTTCTATGGCTTGGCCTTTGTTTACATTCTCAGAAGTTATGAGGCAACGCGAAAACTTCGGTCTCCTCTTTATTGAAAGATTTAGCCTACTCCAGTTGCTGTGCGAAATCTCTGCATCATCAAACACGATCGCGCTCCGAAGAGCCGTGAACACCACTATGACCATCATGCTCGGCACCGCGCAGGCACTTGATATTGTGACGTGGGAGAAACTAATAATCTATCTCCTCGGAATCCTAACCGCATTACTCCTCCCACCGATTCTGAAGATAATATCGAAGCGCGCTCCATGGCAACGAAAGAGTGATGCTGATGCCGATATCTACGGGCTCGAGCATGCATTGCTGAATCTCAAGCTTCCACCGGAGAGCATGTGGATGAATATGGGGTACTGGAAGGTTCTAAAATTCTTCCGATCACGGAATTTGTTGGTGGATTTCGGATGGAAAAATATGCTAATTTTCGAAAGTCCAGGATACAGAAGATTTTCCGACGGCGTGTAAGAATTTATTGCTATATCTCTTGGAAGAGTCAGGAATTCTCAAGGAAAAGGGCGTAAACATTTTGGATTTAGGGTTTGGATGTGGGGAGCAGACGATGGTCGTCGGGGAGGAGTTAGCGAAGAAGGGGGTGGAGCTTGGAAGCTATGTCGGACTTACGCTTAACGAGAAGCAGGTTCGATTTGCTTGCGAAAGGCTTGCAAAGATTGCAGCAACGCGAGTTCCAGCAATATCAGCTGAAGGAAGAGGAATGGGAGAAAATATGAAAAAGATAAGGCTTTTCCAAGCGGACGCTGCGGACCCGGGCTCTTGGACAGAGGCCGTCAACACTGCAGTAAAAAACGAAAACACATTTTCTTATACTGCATGGACCATTGCTCTCGATAGTCTTTACCATTTCCAACCCTCTCGGGAGAAAATTTTCTATTACCTCTCCCAAAACCTTCACTCTTCTCTCGTTGCATTCGATTTCCTCATTCCTCCGCAACCTCTGCCATTCCTCCATAATATTATGTTGCACATAATATGCCTTCTTGGCCAGATCCCACGCTCCAATCTTCTAACTCCGAGCGAATATAAAGCCCAGTTAATCGTCGCCGGTTACCGAGAGGCTGACGTGAGGATTATCGATATATCTCCGCATGTTTTCCCCGGATTGGAACGGTTTATTAAGGAGCATGGCAAAAAGGTTAGAGAAGCGGGGGTAACGGGTGGGTGGGGGAAGTTTAGTGCTGTTGGGAAAATGGTCGGATGGTGGGCAAGAACAGGAGTTGTCAGAGGATGCGTAATTATCGCGAGAAAGAATTAGTGGATCGTAGTTTGGAAGCCGGTGTTTTGGAAATAGGGAAATCCAGTGATGTATTGGAGCACGCAGTTGGCGAGGAAGTGGAAGGAAAAAGGGACACTAAGTAATTTTTTTGAGTAAGAATAAGTAAAAATTTTGCGAAGAGCTTCAATTGATCGACTTATGTTCTGCTAAGCAATACTATACATGACTGGCTAATCGGACACGGCTGACTGGCTGGACACGGTAAAACACCAAAATACAGCACATAAAATTATTTATTTCTCTACGGGGGAGCGACCAAAAAAACAAGCGACAAGCGAAAAAATAAAAAAGTCCTATTTGCGCATTTTTTTTCATAATTATCTCAATTTTTTTTTTTTTTTCTACGCATCCTAGTCATAAAATTAGACCATATTAGCCGGATTTTTCATCATAAAACTCGCTTGATAGAAACAAAGGCCACACTTACAATTCAACTTTGTACACTGTAATTATTTATGTAATAGGCAATTCCGAAGTTGTGCATTGCTTGGTGTAAGCACTCTGGAGGGATTGGAGTAGTCGCTGTATGGTGTGGGGTTGTCAATGGGGGTATCCATGTGCATCAAGCAATATTCCTGGCAATTCTGCCTCGCTATCCACTAATGGACCGTTTCATCCGTAGTTGCACACATAAAAGGAATACCTTCTACTGGTGATGCATTTTGGACTTATCACTTGGTTCTTAAAGTTGTAGGGGCGTTTTGTTGTTACTTTGCTTATGTATGCTTTGGGGTTTGGGAAGCTAGGGTAGGTTTATGTTGAGAGTTAGAATTAGTCTTCTTCCCCCCCCCCCCTTATCTTCTTTCTCTACCCTTAGCCAAATAACAATAATTATTCGTGTTTTCGCAGGCTCTGATGGATCCTGCTTTGCTGCCATCATTCTATTCATGCATAAATGGCAATTTTCTTCAGCCATTTCAACTGCAGTGGATGCACCCTCAGCTGCAAGGAAAGCTTCTTAACTGCGAATCCACTTCCCTGGTCAATGAGGTTTAAAAGCTTTCTATATAATATACTATAGTACTCAAATACTGTTAGAGGTTTACAAGAGAAAAATACTGCACCTAGTAGTAACAACAGAAGGTAATGTAGGCATTCAAATGCGAAAAGATTTTGTCTGGACATGACTGTATATGACTGAAGAGAAAACCTTGGTTGACGAAAATTACCAGTCACTTGAAAAGCTGACATGATGTTTTTTTTTTTTTTTTTTTTTTTTGTATATAATTATAAATGTGCTTGTTAGAGAAGGGTGAAAATATTCACTTTTTTTTGTTGAATATAATAAAATATATACTGTAACCTATAATTCATTTTCCTCTCCCTTGTTTGCTTCTACATCTTGTATAAAAATAAAGTTACAACTAAAACAATAATCAAAAACTACAAAGTAATACTATTAAGAACTTGCATAGGTATAAGAAGTTGTCGTTCAAGATATTATTTGGATGAGGGCAGAGAAAGAAGCAATCCAAACCCCTAGAAAAAACCTACTTTTACTCCCTAAATCCTATCGTACACAGAGTCAACGCAACCATGAAAATCCCCTACAACTCCAAGAACTAAGTGATGAGTCTTCATTGCATCACTAATAGCAGTTATTGCTCTTGGGTTTGCAAGTGCAGACAAAACAGAGCAGGTGGTGGAGAGCAAGTTAGAAATGCCAATTGGGCCATATGATACCCCACTAACAACCATACACCAAACAACAAATACTACAATTCTTACTCGACTTCATGCACGAAACAATGCATGACTTCTGGGTCACCCATTACATATGTAGTTACGGTTCAGAATGTTGAATTTGTAAGAGTATTGCCTTTCCTTCTGTCAAGTGAGTTTTATGGTGAAAATTTGGTTAATATGGTCTAATTTTATGACTAGGACATGTAGAAAAAAATTGGAATAGGTATGAAAAATGCGCAAATAGGACTTTTTTTTTATTTTTCGCTTGTCGCTTGTTTTTTTTTTTTTTTTGTTGCCTCTATGTAGAGAAACAAACAATTTTATGTGGTGTATTTTGGTATTTCTACGATGTCCGATTAGCCAGTCATGTACAGTACTTGACACAATGAGGAAAAAGAGTATGTATTGGAAGTTCCGTTTCTATTGAGAGATTTTTGCTTCCAAATAGCCAGAACAAAAAGCCCGTGGAATAAATTTATCGGAAATTTCTTATTGGAGCAACGCAGGTTTACCTGTCGCATGTGGAGTTCATGTAATTTTACTAGAAAGTGTGGGAGTACTGGGGGGAATCGCACAAGAGATTGCCTACTGACAAGCCATTTTTGCTCAATGTACGGAAGTTTCTTTAACGTAAGTTTCTTCCATCATGAATGATTTCTATGTCGTCTGAACGTGTGTTAGTATATCAAACAGTTTTTAATTGTGGCACCCGTAGGGAAAAGGGAAAATTTCTTCTGTAATTCCCTGAAGTTACAAGGTGTCTAGAGAGTTGTTCTTTAGAAAGATTCCTGAATTTAATTGAAAGTATACGTTACTTTTCCGAAAACATCAATTTCCAAACCAACAATTATGCGCTATGGTGCCTTATCCTCGGTTCGGTAGTTGTATTTAGGCTAGCTTTGGATGCATATTAAGCATATTTTGTAATTTCCAGCTATTGATGTACTACGTATCAACGACGTTCCTTATTTGCAAGATCCTTGAAGACAGAACGAGTTTTGCTATCCTATATAGGAAATGCCAGGGGGAAATATACAGTCCGAAATTAATACTTTAATTTTCCTCTCTAACAAGTACTCCAACACTGTACATGTACATGTACATGTGCATAGATACAGCATCACTTGACATGGAAACTTGGGTCAGGTATGAAATCAGACGAGTGATAAACTATGATTAAGGATTTCGTTCATCTCCACATCGTACCGATGTTACGCTTTGTAGGTGGGATCCACACAACTTTTATTGCCCCGGGTTTGAGAGGATGCTGGCGCTGATCTCTCTCTTCCTTGGCTATGGCAAGCGTAGCTCTGTGCGTGAATCGACTTCTGGTTCTATCCCCTCGTTCTTCCTCTCCTCCCGCTATCGATGATCCAATTTCATTCTGCAGTTTTTCCACAGATTTCACCACGAACACTCCCCTCCATCATCCACCGACATTCAAATCTCAAAATATCGCAAAACCTTAGGAGAATTATTCTACGGCAACAATTCGCTCACCCGATTTCGTGCTGCTTTTTTTTTTTTTTTTTTTTTTTTTTCCT
>JABYPW010002858.1:0-10094 GCA_016880775.1 Phymatotrichopsis omnivora | reverse complement strand
TCCTTACACCCTTCCTAATGTGAGAGCGTTACCAGGACAGCACGCACAAAGAAGCTAGCGCGAGAGGTTGGGGTCAGGAAATCTAAAAATGCATTTAGTAAAATTTTTGGTATTTTGAAAAATAAAAAGCCGTACAATAATGTTCGTTTTATGAGATTCGATACATGTATTATTTTAAAATATGCAAGGCGTTTCCCCTCCTAAGTATAGACTTTAAAGGCACGTTTGTAAAGACAACGTAATATGATGAAACTGAGAATGAATCCGAGCCAAGGATACTAATATAACGACGTAATTTAGCAGAATTTTAATACTCTTACTTGTTAGGCATTTACGGCTCCAAAGAAAAAAAAAAAAAAAAGAGAGACAGGTCCTAAGTGTCAAACAAAGGAAAAACAAAGGAAATCTTGTGATCTCGGTAAAAACCATGGACGGTAAAACCCTGTGGGATAAAAACCAGTCGTAACGAAAAGAGCATCACCGCGTTGGTCATTTGCCATAAAAACTTCAAACAGGAGTTGCTGTCCAAATAAGAAAAGAAACAATGTAACGGGGGGCAACGTGGATTAATAAAAGTGTGATAAATAAACTCGAGAGCCGTGATTATTAAGGAGAATGAAAAAAGAAGAAAAATACATAAACAAGAAATCCTTAAGATCCACCTCAGATCTTCTTTAAACCCATTCCAGTCATATGGCTCTAGTGTTTTTGATGGGGAAAGGCTTTTATGGGAAAGTCGGCAGTCGTGTCGGTAGTCGGGGTGTAGGGCTGGGATATAATTCCTCATTTGGGTGAGGAAGCAAGGGCCCAGTTAATCAATACTGGCGCTCTTTCCCATTGCCCTAGAATAAAACGCTGAGGAGTAGTAGGTACTAATAAGTGTGACGGTGGTGGAGGCAACTAGGACTTGTCTCTAAGGGGTCTACTTGGGTATCAACGAAAGACAGCATATCTGGCATTAACCTTCAAGGTTCAAGTACCCTGGTAGTTCTGAGAAAGGTAATCAACGGTTTAACCTGAGGTCGGCATAAGCTAGTCTACGGACTCCTCAGCCTGTTGCCGTGTCTACCCGCGTACCTCTTGGTATGCTCAGGTGTTCACACTTGAACCTAAGAAGGTAGTTCACCTTAAAAACCCAAAATGGGAGCCTACGAACCTAGTCATATCCTCTTAATTGAGTGGCGACGTCCCGGTTCCTGGCAGTTTAAATCGCTTGGGGAAAGTAGATAAGGATATAATTCCTCATCTCATGCTTTGTGCAGAAAATTGTATTGTAGGAGGTTGTATTTTATGTAATCATGGTGGTGGGGGTATTCAGTGTGTTGAAAACCATCTTGGTTGTCAATTTAAAGGATTTATGGTAATAAAGAAGTAATTCCCATGGAATGTCCCTACTCTTTCTATAATACCAACAACATCAAAAATATATCATCCTCAATACTATTTTAGCCTATACACTTTGCTTCTTAAAATACAAACTTCACTGCTAGGTAGATACATAGACCCTCATACTCTATTAAGTAATAAGCATAGTAATACTTAAGATGATAATGATGATATTCATTATTATTTTCTATAATTAAGTGAAGAAACATTCATGCTAATCTAGATATACCATCACTATATACCTATAAAAGATCAATGTTCAGTCCTAGACTATAGCATATCAAAATAACATCCTCTACAAAGAAATGAAACCAAAAGCAAAGGTTTATAAAAATAATCTAAAACTCAAAAAACTTGAAGGTAAGTGTAGATTCATCCTCAAGAAAAATTATAGAAAATATAAGTAGATAGTAAGGGGTATCATATTTTAGCTGGATTCTCCTCTAACTCTCAATCTTTCTAGTTTTACACTTCCTCTAGGAAAGTTAAATATATGCTACAGATACTAGGGGGTCTATAAGAATAATAATAATAAGATAGGGTTCTATGATAGAAATACCTAAGATAGTGGACAATCTTATTAGGGATAGAGTAGAAGTCACTGAATTGAGTTGGTTATAATAGGGGATGCTTATCTCTTAGGAGATAATACTGCATAAGTTTACTTTTAGAATGAGAAAATCTTATCTTAATCTATTAATTATGTGTGGTAATTTCCTAGATTATGTAACTAAGTTAGTAAATTATAACCTCTGCAGGACTAATAGGATAAACCTTTGATTTTTTTTTTTTTTTTTTTGTTTAAATCATATTGTAATTATTTTATGTATAAGCTCTACATGCATCCTTCTTAGATATAGTATGATAAAACTTATAGCTACCCTATACACCCTCTAAGTAATAAAAAAAGTATAGGAGTAAAAGAGTGATGAGAGGTAAGAGAGAGAGAGTGAGAGAGAAACACAAAAACACTAAGATACCTGTCATAGATAAGGGGAAGAAATAAGCCTAATTTAGACAAAGAGAAATAGAGAATAGTACTAAGACTATATCCTTTTACTCTGAGAAGGTAAACCTTATAACACCTAGAAAAAGATATAGGGAAAAGTAAAAGCACTAAGTAAATGGTAGAATGGAAGAGAAATTTAAGTTATAAGTAATATAAAAACTATTGACTGAAGTCCTCCTATAAAACAGAAGTAAGAGAAAAGGGAGGGGGGGAAATTAAGATTCTAGTTATTCCTTATATTCAATATAGTCCCTTAGCTTATCATATCCTATTATAGTGATGATGTAAGTTGAGTAGCATAGATTATTAGTAGTATATACACCTTTGTAGTTAATGCATTTGAGGGTGTATGTTCACATTATCAGCCTTTAATCTTATAGTCAGGGCTATTGCAAGTATACTTAGTAAGGAGGTATTTTCTAGTATAGTATAAGTATATGGGTTAACAAGTACAGTGGGTATTGATGGTAGGTAAATTGGTTGAAATAGGTGCACTGAGTAGGGTTGCTAAAGGTAATATACATTTCAGTCTTGCAGTTTTTATTCAGAATCATGAGACCATTAGAAATTAGGTATTGATTGTTATTAACAATAATAGTAATAATAATAGGAGATGCTTTCTTACTGGCACCCTTCTCCTTAGTAGTAAGATAATATAGGGTTTAAGTAGGAAGGACTCCATAGTTAAATGTCTCAATCTCTTCTCTAATCTTGGACATGTATTTGAAATGAGAGATTTTGAGGAGCTTATCTAGTTGAGTTATGTACAATGTACTTCTTCTACAAGAAGTTATAGTGGAGGCTAGTGGTGTTAGGAAAGAACTTCTTAATAGCTTCTACAATAGTTACTTTATAGGTAAGAACTTGTTAGGTAGTTATATTTTCCATTGTAGAAGGGGGGTCATTATACCTTCTTCTTTTCCTTCAGTCACTATTGTACAGATAGGGCATGTACATCTAATTAAGGACAAAGAGATAGTCACCTACATAGAAGTGATACTAGATAAGTGCTGTCAGGGTAACCTTTATATAGATATTGTGATTATTAGTCACATTCACTTATATAGACTTAACTAGTAATTAGGGAATTATATACAGTCGAGGAAAGCTTGATTACACTATATAACTCATGACCAACTATGAAATCATGGTATTTAGGTATAGTATAAGCAGGATTTGAACCTATGACATTACGCATTACCACATAATAACACTAGGACAGCCATACTACTAGACCATCCTTGCCCTAAGGGGAAGATATAGTGGGGGGGGGGGGGCATTATAAGGGCTGGACTTTCTAATAGATTAGATCTAGTAGGCTAAGGGAGCTTTCTTAGAGACAAGAGCCTTGTTGAATTCATCTCAAATAGTGATAGGGTTAAAGTTAGGGAAGATAAATCTTAGATTATTAATATTTATTATATAATTACTAGGCAAATATAAGTAACCTATCCTTATAGAGTATTAAAACATTTTAATGATTAGATACCTCTTATAGATGAAGCTCCTATAGAAGCAGCTTCTCTACCATCTACTTTTCTTTACTCTTTAAATAATAGTTTTGTTTTTGATAGATATTTTGAGGAGGAAACTATACCTATCTTCAATTTTCTTGTTTAATTATTTTTTTGATACATTACCTTTGTTTCTTTAGACAGGATAAGTATTTTAATACTATATCTAGAGTTATCTATATATAGATATTCTTTTATAGATAGCCCCTTTATAGTATTAAAGAATAAGATGAATTACATAAATATATATGCATGTGCTCTACCATCCTTCTAAATATATTTTAGTAGCCTACTAAAGGCCCCTAACATTTTTATAAAAGACTATAACTTCTATAAATGGCTCACCTTATACAATTAAAGTAAAATTACTATAACTATGACTATCCTAAAAATGACCTACTATAGAATAGTTTTACTACTAAAAGCTATAACACTTAGCCTAATAAAGTCTACCTTCTACAAACTAGCTCTCTAGATAATAGGATACTTCTCAACTACTAACACAAACCAAGTCTAGCCCTAGATGAGCTCCTGCACTATAAAGTATAGCTTATGTATCTATATTAGAGTGTAGTACTCTATGTCACCACTATCAAAGGATATAACTCTACTAAAAGCACTTTTTATATCACCTTTCTCTAGGCTAAAAAGTAAAGAGATCTCAATACCTTCTAATGCTATATACATTACAAATATATCCCTAGATCCTATAAATTATATGGTAGGCAAAAACTTTATAGATTACCTAAATACCTGTAGAACTCCAAATGATTTTAGGCCTGTAGGTGCCCTGTCCCTATCATAGATTCACAAACTTATAACAAACTGCTTCTATACATCACCCCTGGAATAACCATTTATGGCTTCATCCTTAGAGGTGATATTAACCCTAGCATATATTCTATCCCCCTACTATAACAATGAATTAATGATAATATAGAGGATTAATAGGCCCTGATTAATGCTAAGGTCTCCCTAAAAGACCCTAAAACTAAAAGTATCTATAAAGACTAACTATTTCATATCCCCTCTAGAAATACCTCCTGTATAATCTATATGATATCACAAAAGTCCCTGCTGGCCACTACCTGCTTATAGGGTACAAATGCTTTACTATATCTACACTGCTATGAATACTTTGAAAAGCTATAATATGTAATCTTTGAGCATCTAGCAAGAATATAAGTATAAGCTAAGCACTATGTATAAGGATCTCAAATGTCTACCAAATTTTCTAGTCCATAAAAACTACCTAAAAGTTAATCTTATATATTAAGCAAATGAAAATAGGAAACCCCATAAAACCTAATCTGTACAAATTTCAGGTTTTAGTACTACTGGTCTAGAGTATTTCTCTTAGACCTATGTGGTGTACCCCTTCCCCCTACCCTCATCATCTCTATTCTTCTTGTAGAGTATTAAAATATTTTAATGATTGGGTGCCTCTTATAGATAAAGCTGCTCTGGGATCAGCCTCTATAACCTCTAATTTTGTTCATCCTTTTGACATTGATTCTCTTTGTATGGGTTTTTTGTGCAGGAACCTATAACTATCTTTGATTTTCTTGTTTGATTGGTTTTCTGATGTCCTACCTTTGTTTTTTTTTGGAGGATGTTTATTTTCTTTGATGCAATAGCTAGAGTAAGCTGTATGCAGAATTCTTTTAAGAAGGCCCCTTTATGGCCTTAAAGAATAAAATGATATACACATACACATGCATGTGATCTATACATATTTAAATTTCAAGCAATGTGGTGCTGCCCAGTAATGGCAGAAATAGAATATTAGACTACCCTTAGCCATACAAAAAAGAGTGCGGGCCTTAAGGGGAGGTAAAGTTGCTGTTAAGGATTTTATCTATCACTTAAGGCAACCCTAAAAAGCAAGACACTTGCCTTGAAGAAACCTTTAATTCTTTAGGTAGTCTTAAGTTTTAGGATAAATTTGCTTTTCAAAGCTCTGAGGGTTCTTAAAGAATTGAGTGCAAAGATTTTCCAGATTATATGTGTAAGTGGGTGAATATTTCGGATTAACTATTTTGATAAACCTTTGAACATTTATATGTGTTATATAATTACTAGACAAGTACATGTCTATCTATTAATATTTATTAACTCAAACGGCACGGCGCCGCCCGGAGGTGGCGGAAAAAGAATGGCAGACCATATTTGGTCACGTAAAAAAAGAGTCGCGTAAAAAAAGACACTGCTGGCCTTAAGGAGAGTTAAAGCTGCTGTAGAAATTTTATCTGTCGCTTGAGGCAACTTTAAAACGCCAGGCGGTGGGATGTGTCGTGGGGCGGCTCTTGTTAGAGCTGGACGAGTTGTCTGGGGCGGCTCTTATATGAGTAGCTTGGCGAATGCTAGGGATGGAGCGGCCAAGTACTTGTTTTCTAATGTACCCCTCAATTCCAATTTCATTGATTCCGCTCCACATCAATGGCGCCCTACACTGTGAGTCCAGAACCTACTCCTTATCATTTTCAATTCTGATCCAACTGATAATTCCAGATTGCTGAACTCCAAGCCCAAGAAGCCGAACTCCAACTCTCCACATTCGACGCCAATGTTGCCTTCGAACTCGGTACCACGATCCGCACCCTCGCGCAATCCCACACCAAGCCCGTCGTCATCCAAATCACACACGCAAACTCCAACCAACTCTTATTCTTCGCCTGTTCTCGCCCCGGGACTTCTCCCGACAATGCTTTCTGGGTGAAACGGAAAATGAACACAGTCCTGAGATTCGGATGCTCCACGTTGCAAATGCGCGAGAAGTTGGCCAACACTGGAGTATCGTTGGCCGAAAAATATTCCTTGAAAAATGAGGAGTATGCTAGTCATGGCGGAGGATTCCCTATTAGAGTTAAGGGCATCGACGGCGTTGTGGGAGTGGTGGTGGTTAGTGGGTTGGCGCAAGAAGAGGATCACCAGATTATTTTGGATGGGATTAGGGAGTTATTGGCGAGGGGTGGCAGGCAGTAAGGGCCTTTGAGAACAGTAAAGGTATTTGGGAATATAGACAATGGATTGTTGTTGAATAGATTACGCAACAGGCACGTGCATCTGCATTATAGCGAAACTGTGGAATAGTTGTTTCTTCTTAGAAGGTAGTCTTTTATATAAAATCCATATATATAACTACTCACTGATTGGCGAAAGATAATATTCGCCATCTTCCCCCGAAATCCCACAACGCATACTTTAATTCGAAGTGGTGAACCCAATAATATTTGCCCATAGTTAAGTACCGTACAAATTCAGAATGGTATTCCCCCCTTCAAGCTCAGGATAACTCTTCAAGTATTCCAAAGTTTCATGAGGAAATTCCTAAATATTTCATCGCCATCAACTTACTTACATCTCACACAGCATACGCAGCTCTAGCTACCAATGCACTTATGTCATCACCAAACGAACTTCCTGTCAGATATCCAAGGCTCCGGGTTAAATATTTGCACTTCACACTTACAGCGCGCCACACTCTCCTTTACAAAATTTATATATTTCTTAGCAACCAATTGGTTGTGGCTTGGTAACACGATGGACTCCTGGTACGGACGAAAAACTTGCATGGCGAGCCACACAAAGTGTAGTGTGCCAGGAAGTCATCAGTATCAATATCGATCTGTCCAATCCTACTTATTATACCTTTTACAGCCATTCCGATAACCAAAAAACTGCAATAAAAAGGTTATGTCGTAAAAGACGGCCTCATTGATTCCGTTCCCAAATCTAAGTTAAACGAAAAACCTTGCTGTTCGATACTTGTAACAATTAACGTCTTTTAAGCTGATTTTTCTCTGGAAAATGGTGCAAGCGGCTATTAACAAGTGGTAAACCTGAATAGCTGGAAACGGAATTTAGGGCCGGGGATCAATGTCAGGAAGTGCTTTGCCGATTTACGGTGGATAAATGGGTAATAAGATATTAGCATCAATCTCACCATGCGTTTTCAAAGAAACCTAATTATAAGCAGAAACAGCTTTGTGATTCCGGGAAAAATCAGGACATCAAGGACCTGGATATAGTAAGCCTGATTTTAAGTTATTTATTTCATTACACCAGCACTCTTCAACTCTCGCCTTAGCATCCACGCTTTTCCACCAACGGCAATCATATTGGATCACGTTTTCATTTCAGTAACAATTAAGAATGCCCTATTATAATGTGAGTAAACAATAATCTCTTAATCGATCAAACTAACAATCTTTAGCTTGACGATATCATAGCTCAAGAAAAAGAACTTCAACTGCAAAGATTTGATTCAGACGTCGCCTGGGAACTCGGTAGCATCGTCCGTACAGTCGCCAAAAAAGACACCAGCAGAGTTGTCGCAATTCAAATCGCGCATGCGAATTCAAACGAGTTGCTATTCTTTGCGGGTTCCCGTCCTGGGACCACTCCAAACGAGTCGAGGTGGATAAAACTTGGAGTTCGGATGCTCCACGATGCAAGTTTACGCCAGTCACATCCGGGAAAATAGCCTTAAGTCTTATGGGTTGAATCTCAAAGATTATACCTCCAAAAGAGGAGGTTTCCCGCTACGGGTTAAAGGGATCGATGTGGTTGTTGGTGTGCTTGCAGTTGACGGAAGGCCTTCCAATGGAAGTGAGGACCATCAGCTTATCCTCGATGGGTTTAAGGAGTACATAGAGAAAAATGAGGAGGCGGCGGCGTATCGGGTGCTTTAGCATGCGATAATCGGGAAAGAATAAGGGTTGTGGATGAAATAAATTAAAATTTTAAGCAAACGCAAGCAAATACTAAGCGATAAAAACTACCTACGATTTAGTCACCATGAAACTATGCTAGAAGGAATAATTATTTTATCAAATGCACAAAATTCAATTAACACCATATAAATCTACACTCACGTGTTTGTAAACCGTCTAACTGCCATAACAAGAATTCTCTTTCCATACAGGTGAAATCCAATTATCCCTTCCTTATCATGAGATGGAGGTTACATATGCACGTAACCGATGTGGCGACTGGGTGATAAATTTGTCTTCAACGTGAAAGGTACTGCTGAAAATGGAATAAACGAGTTTTTTTTTCCCCCCCCCTTTTATTTTATTTTTAATTTATTTTATTTTTGTTACAGCAAGTTTTTTCCTCCATTGCTTGAGGGTTTTTCGGCCCGCGGGATGCATCATTCGTCGCTCGTGTTATCAAGGCTTTTTTTTATATTCCAATATCCCCGTTATTTTTAACCCATGTTGGCAACCGATCGTCTGCAATTAATGGAGGTACTGTAAAAAGTAAACTACAGACGAGCTTTATAACATACCAAACCCGAAACACCGTTGACCAAAACATCTTTAACGTTAATTCCAGCTTTTTTTTTTTTTTTTTTTTTCATAACCAACATTCCCCACCAAGCCCCAAAATGCTCATCGAAGTATGGCAATTTCACCAATACCTACCTCCCGCAATTAAACGCACGCCTTACAATAACACTGATATGGAATTGATTTTTTCGCTAACTAATCTCCGTTGATTCATCCGGTAAACTAAAAATCCAAGACTATGCTATTCAAGCAATTGTAAGACGGACCTCACATGAAACCCGTATCCAATCATCAATTCTCGACGTAAATGTCAGAAATACCCCACAACGCGAAACCCCGAAACATAAAATTTACCCAATGACCTTATTCGACAGCAAGTATAAGAGATGCTACAAATGTTTTTAAAAATGAATGCTCAGGGGCTCAAATATCTCACCACCCTCCCCCAAGTCATCCCCAAAAAACTCAATCCAGGCCCTATGCGCATCCACTTTGTAAGTCGACGGCTCAATTTTCCCGCCAACATCACGTGAAATTCACATGAACATGAAAGAAATGAACTATGAACTCTCCGATAATATTGAAATCTACCTCTGCTCATCTTTCTTTTCTTTTCTATCACCCACCCAACATCTCCCCTTCCATGACTCCGATCACGGCTCTAATACGCTATTAAACCAACCATTCTAACCATAAAAAATAAAAAAAGAAATGAAAGAAAAGTAGAAAAATTGAATTAATTAACTAAATGATAATGACCCGGCAGTAAATTGGACTGTGCGTACGTGCGAGAAACATTCCATAGCGTGGTTACACAAAAATGCGGTCTATTGGGAAGCGTCAGTATCAACACCGATTTGACCAAACCCGCTTACATGTATAGGTATTTCC
>JABYPW010002857.1:0-10099 GCA_016880775.1 Phymatotrichopsis omnivora | reverse complement strand
CTCATGACCCCCCCCTCACTGACCCCCCCCTTCACTGCGGCTGAGGGGTCACTGCCAACACTGCTATGTACTTGGTTACAACAATAAATGATCCCGACTTGGCAATGGCAAAGTGACTCATCCACTCAGGCGCAGTGACTTCGCCACTCATGCATTGCGATCACTTTTTTCCATACCCTAGTACTGCATAGCCGGTCGCGGTTGGCATCTCTGCGCCACGCGAGCTTTCACAATGGACCCGGCATGGCAGCCGCAGCAATTAACATTTCTTGGCCCGTACTCTGCACCGGCGTCGGTTCGGCGGCTGCTGCACGGTGCCTTGCAGCTCGGGCTTGGTGCCGTGCTGATTGGGCTTCGGAGTACAAGTACTTTTGAACCATTTTATTTCACGCAACGCCCAATAGAGACGGCGGCTTTCGCTGGGTGCCATTGTGTGAAAATTCCAGTTTAACAAGAGATGCAATGTTTCATCCGCAGTAATGATCGCTTTCGATAGCAAGGGAAGGCCTCAAAAAACTAACTAGTTCGTACTCACAAACCGAGATCGCAGCGTTGTGCGCTGCTGTTCGGATATAAGTTTTGAAAAAGCTATCCAGACTTGCTTTTGAAGTATTCAAACGTGGAAGCTTAACGACGGCGTAAATTCAGCTCTCGGGGATCTCCTACGTTTTTCAATCATCCAATCGACAAATTCTTCCTCTCTGCAGCGTGCTGAAAATCTAAAAGTCTAAAAATTTCTATACGCGCGCATTTTTTCCATTTCATCTGCCTATAACTGCCTGCCTGCACATATGAACCTCTAGGTTACGCGAAGGTTCTAAAATACAAATAACATAATACACGTAAATATAAACAAGCTTTGGTGAATATATATATATGACATTTAGCAAAAATATATGGTGTCTCCGTCATCTCCGTAAATACAGTAGGCTTGAACCATATATGCGACTGCAGCTGACCCCAACTGCTACCAGAGATCAAATACGGAACTTGCCAAAATATTCAGGTTAACACATTTCCAATGGGGTTTAAGATCTACGAGAATCGTGCAATTCCCATCGACACTGAAAACGTAACCGGGGCTTAAATTTTTAAGCAATTTCATAATCGACTCAGCTTTCCCCCGTCAAGATCAAAGAGTTATCTCTCTTAACGATGTAACCAAGCATCTTAACATCCGCAAACAACCATATGTAGATTAGAGAGGATCTGAATTTCACCATCGCGCAAAAATTAACGATTATCTTTATTGTTGATGTTGCCGGTAACGGAGGGCGAGGAAGCTCTTTGAAGTTCTTGCAGTATTAAAAGCTTACTTATGACAAATACCGCGGGCGGTATATTTTTTTTTTGTAGGTTTAACATATACTTACAATACATGTGCTGCCAAGAACACATTTCTCGAGGGTCTTGCTTGTCCCAAAGGCACTACTCGAGTACATATATTTCTGAAATGGCATGTAATAGGCGCAAAGTGATTTTCCAAAAGGGTTTTAGTGAGCCATACGGTGAGTTTCTGTCGCCTGACAAATGCGCGGAAACCCTCAATATCAACACGTTTTTTTTTTCAAGAACGCACCCAAGTACAAACATATACGCATTTATCAAGCGAGAAAACACTCGCCAACATGCTTAAGCAAGCGGAGGCTTCAGCATGAGATACTGGTTGGTAAGGTGTTTGTTGTTACACAAGCTGCATGCTAGGTGAGTGCCGAAACCTTTTCCAACCAATCAACTGATCCAAGGATTCGGTCGCTAATACATGCTTCTTCCAGCTCAAAATTACCCCTCCCCTTGATCAGGCTGCTTCCAGTTCTTTCTGTTGTCCGTATATAGGCAATTTGATTCCTACGGTCACTATTGTATGGACATCCGTATATACTATCGCGAGCTGTTGAAGAGCAAAATTCCGTGGGTTGTGAAATCTAATTTTTACCAGTAACCATAGCCCCCAGAGAAGCTAAGGGAAATGGGCAAGAAGAGGGATACACTGCGGCGTTTCTTCGGACGCTCGAACCGTGGATCCGGTGGTCAGAGTCCCAGTTCGACCAACTTTCTCGCTATTCCAGGCAACGACAATAGACCTTCCTCCGCTCAAGGCTTTTTAGAGTCTACTTCATCACCGACTCCACCTTCACTTGATTTGACGCCCTCGCCAAATATTCATAAGCGACCTGCTTCTGTGCATGAACCCATCAGTCCATCGTCAACAACTCCTGCGGACGCGACTTCCCCGGATGCGCAACGGGATGCATCATCCAGGTACATCAAATTCTTCCAAATTGATGTTAAGCTTTGGAACACTGTGCCTAACTGAGAACGAGTTTAGTCATATAAAAACTGCGTGGGAGAAGGCAATGGAGAAGCTGGAGCCAGACGACAGAAATGAGTTCAATTTTAATGACCCGGACAAGCGTAATACAATTGCCGAGGTCCTACAAGCGGCTCGCGATAAGCGGAAGGAGTGCGAAGACAAAAAATGGAAGTATAAGAAAAGAAACGGAGAAGTGGTAGTGCTGAGGGATTTAGCAGACCGCCTTCTGACCAACTTGAACAAGGTTGTGAAGATTGGCGATTTTGCAGCTCGGCATGGCCCGCCAACGGTGTCATTCGCATGGGGTGCGTTTCGATTTTTGTTAGAGGTATGTACAGGCACTACATTAATTCTATTTACCGCAACTCGAGTACTCATTGTTATATGTGGTGGCAAGGTTGCCATAAGCGATATGGAAACTATGGGGTATCTCTTGTCGAACCTAGAATATATTTCTTGCGCTTTGGCTCGCTGCGAAATATATGAGAGGATCTACAATCAAACGGAGCTTATCTCTGTTCAAAACCTTATGAACTTGCTACCGGATCTGTATGCATCGATGTTGACATATCTCTGCCGCTCAAAGCGTTATTTTGGGCAGAATACCGTTGGTATGATATCCTGGTTTCATCTCATTTACAGAAAATTGGACTCACATCTGTCAAAGTACGGTATATTGATGGTATCGTCACTTCATACATCACGGAGTTTCAGCCTCTGATGGAAAATGTGAAAAATCGCGAAAACGGTGTTGAAATTGCGGCGCGGACAGCGGCGGATGAGTGTAAGATCGCATTTCCTTCCCAAGCTTGAGATGGTGGCTATGGTGATCACTAATGTGATGGAGAGGTTAATAGTCCAAGCGGCCGCAGTTGGGAGAGCCGGGGCGGTGAGTTCGGGTACATACATCAAAACTGCACTTCGGTTCTTTTTTAAAGCGTACACTAAAACTCGTGGCAGATCTTCAAAAGATTTTACAATCACTGCAACAGGAGAACAAAAATACGTTTCAAATCTTTTTCAATAGATTAGATGGTGTGTATTTTTGCAGCTTCTTACTTAAGATATACCTATTTCGTGCACTAGGCTAATGAGTGCAGATATCGAACGGCTTGAAATCTTGAGATGGTTATCGGAAGTAAAGTATGCTGAACATCACGATTTCATCAGATCATCGCGAGAGGCCGAAACTGGGAACTGGTTATTCGAGAAACCCGCCTTCGAGGAGTGGAAAACATCTACTGCGTCTGCAATTTTCTGGTTACATGGAATTGGTAGGTGCTTCGAAAATAGCAAACCCTTCCCCCAGCCTAAAACAAAAAAAAAAAAAAAAAAAAACTTAAATACCTTTTTGCTAACATGGAACATTGAAATTAGCTGGAGCAGGCAAGACCACGCTTGCGTTAGTACTCGCAATATTTCAACCTTCGCGCGGATAAGAGCTAATTCTCCCTTTCAGTTCCCTAGTTGTCGATACATTCAATAGAACGCGGCCGGCAAACTATGCTCTCGCCTACTTTTATTGCAAGTATGGAGAAGTAGAACGACAAGATCCTGGGTCCATTTTGCGAGCTATCGTCCAACAACTATCTATAAGCAGTCCTGAAGGATCTTTACCGAAACCGGTGGTAGCTCTTTACGAAAATCGGAAGAAGAACGCATTCAGCTCCGGAAAGCTGCGGTTAGGCGAAAGCGAGAAGTTAATTTCGCAATTGTCGAGAGCATTCGAGCAGACGGTAATTGTCATCGACGCATTGGATGAATGCAGCAAAAAGACTCGAGGGCAACTTATGGATGCGTTGAAGGGCCTGCGCTCATCAGCGAATGGTCTCAAAATTTTTGTTACTAGCCGGAACGATGACGATATTTTGGTCGAACTCGAGAATGAGCCGGAGCTTTACATTCAGTCGAGCGATAACTCTAAAGATATCAAGGCCTTTGTCCGCGCGGAAGTCGAGAGATGTATCTCGAGGAAAAAATTGCTGAGGGGATCGGTGAAACCTGAACTGAAATGGGCAATTATTAATTCACTTATCGATGGAGCAGACGGAATGTACGTGATATAACCCACCAAGCGCATTTCTGTGCACCCTCCTAAAAGAAATTTGCTAATTCGCACTTGGACGAAAACTAGGTTTTTATGGGTGCATCTCCAGATCCAGCACATATGTCAGCAAAAATCAGAATCGGCTATCAGAACAGCTCTAGGACAGTTACCGAAGGACTTGAAATCTACCTATTCCGTAATATGGGATAGGATCTGCGACGATGCCGAGGAAAACTACCTTTTGGCTAAAAGAACATTGATGTGGATTATTTGCGCCAAATCGCCGCTCACCCCCGAAGAGATCCTCGAAGCCGTCTCCACCCAGCCAATGCAGTGGGTGGCACAGCCCAATCACGACAGCATCACAGCCATGACACTTCTCGACGTTTGTCAAAATCTCCTCGTCATCGATAACGAACTCGGAGTGTTTCGCTCGGCGCACTTTTCTGTGACGGAATTTTTACAGGAAAAGTTCAAAATGGCTGAAGCCCATACTGCAGCCGCAGAGGTATGCCTCACATTACTGTGCTGTGAGAACCATGTCAAGTCAAGTCACCAAGCGGGAGCAGATATCCTGGACAATTATGTTTTATCCAAATATGTGATGCAGAACTGGGTGGAACATGTCCAATTATCGCGCGACGGAAGCGGCATCCTAACAGATTTGAAGAAAGACTTTCTCAAACCTTCTCCAGCGTTCCACGCATGGCTTCTAAGAGCTTCCGCGACAGAGTACGATTTCCGAGTGCGAAATGCGGGGAAACAGCTTACCCCGTTGTGGGTGGTGTGCTGGTATCAGCTGTGGGATATGTTCGAATATGCCTTGAGTAGCAACACCGATTATAGCATATGCAACCTTGGAGGGGAAACGTCTGTTCACCTGATAGCATCTCATGGATACGATGTGGGTTTGAAGTTGCTGCTGGAGAAGGATGGTGTGGATTGGAACTGCAAAAACAATGCCGGCCATACACCATTGCATTGCGCGGTGCAGAAATTCCATGTGAAAGTGGTCCAGATGTTGCTCGAGAACGAAAACGTGGATTTGAACTTGAAAGACAATGGCGGTTTTACACCACTGCATCACGCGGCGCAGCATGGTTATGAAAAAGTGGTCCAGATGTTGCTCGAGAAGGAAAGCGTGGATTTGAACTCGAAAGACAATACCGGCGATACACCACTGTATTACGCGGTGCAGCATGGCTTTGAAAAAGTGGTCCAGATGTTTCTCGATAAAGAAAGCGTCGATTGGAACTGCAAAGGCAATACCGGCAATACACTACTGCATTGCGCTGTGCGGAAGTGCAATGTAACATTGGTTCGGATGTTGCTCGACAAGGAAAGCGTGGATTTGAACCGCAAAGACAATATCGGTAATACACCACTGTATTACGCGGTGCGGTACGGCTTTGAAGACGTGGTCCAAATGTTTCTCGATAGGAAAGGCGTGGATTTGAACTGCAAAGACGACGATGGCAATACACCACTTCATGACGCAGCGTGGAAGGGCCATGAGAAAGTGGTCCAGATGTTTCTCGAGCAGAAAAGCGTGAATTCGAATTGCAAAAACAAATACGGCGATACACCACTGCATTGCGCGATGCAGAAGTCCAATGTAAAAGTGGTCCAGATGTTGCTTGAGAAGGAAAGCGTTGATTTGAACTGCAAAGACAATACCGGCAATACATCATTGCATTACGCGGTGCAGTATGGCCTTGAAAAAGTGGTCCAGATGTTTCTCGAGAAGGAAAGCGTAGATTCGAACCGCAAAAACAATGCCGGCAATACACCACTGCATGACGCAGCGCGGAGAGGTCATGAAAAAATGGTCCAGATGTTTCTCGAGCAGAAAAGCGTGGATTCGAATTGTAAAGACAAATACGGCAATACACCACTGCATTGCGCGGTCCAGAAGTTCCATGTAAAAGTGGTCCAGATGTTGCTCGAGAAGGAAAGCGTTGATTTGAACTGCAAAGACAATACCGGCAATACACCACTGCATTATGCGGTGCGGTACGGCCTTGAAAAAGTGGTCCAGATGTTTCTCGAGCGGAAAAGCGTCGATTCGAATTGCAAAGACAATGCCGGCAATACACCACTGCATTACGCGGTGCAGTACCGCCTTGAAAAAGTGGTCCAGATGTTTCTCGAGCAGGAAAGCGTGAATTTGAACTGCAAAAACGATTCCCACGTTACACCGCTGCATAACGCGGCGTGGAACGGCCATAGGAAAGTGGTCCAGATGTTGCTCGAGCAGAAAAGCGTGAATCCGAACTGCAGAGACAATACCAACTATACACCACTGCATTATGCGGCGTCGAACGGCCATGAGAAGGTAGTGCAGATGTTTCTTGAGCGGGAAGGCGTCGATTCGAACTGCAAAAACAATGCCGGCAATACACCATTGCATGACGCAGCGCGGGGAGGCCACGAAAAAGTGGTCCATATGTTGCTCAAGCGGGAATGTGGGGATCCCAACTGTAAAAACAATACCGGCAATACACCACTGCACGACGCGGCGCGGCGAGGCCATGAAAAAGTGGTACAGATGTTGCTCGAGCACGAAAGCGTAGATCCGAATTGCAAAAACAATACCGGAAATACACCGCTGCACGACGCAGCACGGAGAGGCCATGAAAAAGTGCTCCGGATTTTGCTTCAGCAGGAAAGCGTGGATTTGAACAGCAAAGACAATACCGGCTATACACCACTGCATGTCGCGGCGAGGAGAGGCCATGAAAAAGTGGTCCAGGTGTTGCTCGAGCAGGAAAGCGTAGATTCTAACCGCAGAAACAATCACGGCGATACACCACTGCATTACGCGGTGCGGGACGGCCATGAAAAAGTGGTTCAGATGTTGCTTGGGCATGATGGTGTGGATGTGAATTCCAAAAACGATTGCGGCGCTACACCACTACATTCCGCGGTAGAGAATGAATACATGGCGGTTGTAAAGCTCCTCCTGGAAGCACCGGGTGTGGATTTGGATTCGAAAGACAATGACGGCAGTACATCAATACATGTTGCAGCGAGCAAGGGTAACGATACGCTGGTCAAGATACTAGAGGAGGTAAGCCAAAAACTTTAGAATTTTGTATTCCAAGTATTAACGCTAACGCTTTACTTTGTTTCCAAAAGGCCGCGAGAGCCAGAAGTGGAAACACATGCGGAAGTATATAGCAAAAGTCGTGTTCGTCGCCGTCATCGAAGCCGCCGATCAAGGGAAAGCGCCATCGTGTTGTATAAGTTTTCCGGTGCCGAGTTCTTATCATGGTATGCCACAACGGCAGTTGGCAGTTGTGCCAGACTACGAGAGCCAGAGGTAGTAAAGCAATGCTATGTCTGTTGGAGCACGGTATCGGCTATGCATGCGTATATGGCTTCGCAATCGTCCCTCTAGGTTATGCATTGTGATCTATTATTTTTTGCTTTCCGAATTTTGTTTCGCTTTCCTATTCTTTGAGTTCGGCTTTTCTGTTTCGGGTTTTGGGCGTTGCGCTTCGTGGTTTTCGGGCTTTTTTTTTTTTTTTTTTTTTTTTTTTTTTTTTTTTTTTTTTTTCTTTTCCCTTATGCACTTTTTCTCTGACTTCTTTAGCTGGAATGTGCGTGAAAGATACTTGCATTACTGTGATAGTTCATTGGGATTCTGCACGATAGAGGATGGATGGTTCAATGTTTTCCTAGCGCTTGGCCTTTTTTTTCCGTTGCTTTTGGCCTGATCGGTGTATTATGTTGGAAACTCGGGTTTTACTCTTTGCTACACTATATATGTTCATCTTTAGGATCGCTGGGAGCAATACGGAAGCCCTGGCGCTTCCTATCGAGTCTTGGTAAATAGAATGTCCTGCTTTGGTGCTACTTCACATCGACAAACCGCCGCTGCGATTACCTTGTTGGCTCGAGTTTGAGCAGGCGAAGTCGAAAACAAAGCGCCTAGGGAAGTGGGATGAGCGGAGAAGTGAATTTGCAGGGTGTTCCGTTCCCCCAGTTGTATGATTTTTTTTTTTTTTTTTTTTTTTCGAATAGAGGTAGTTATCTCGTACCGGCGACCGAGCTACGTCGTTTCAATTGTTGTAAAATGGGATTGCTGGGCTAGTTACGTTTTCCATTTACCGAAACCTAAACTGTAAAAAAAATTTTATGTGCAATTTTTTCTTTTATACAACTGGTAGTCGGACCACAATATGGCAAATCACAGAATATCACTCGGCATGACTTCCTCACCTCGATGGCCGTGGAGGAAGAGCATATCCTACCGCATGAGATTCCACCGTCATTAGATGTGTTCGCGTTAGAACCATAAAGCGAAGTAAATAAAAGTGTTTTTGTACGTAAGTGGACGGTAGTTTAAGAATCCGGAGAAGCATCACATAGCACCGAGTGATGATCCATGTTTTTCAAAGTGTCAATCCTCCAGGTAGTTATATCACAACACCGAGCGTTAAGGTTTACTAACACGGCAACGGATTTCTCGGGTATGGAGGTGAGTCGTTGAAACTGCTATTCCTACAGACTAAACGGTGAAAGGGATTCGAATAAAACTCCTTTGTTACGTGAACATCTGCCAGGGAATGGGGAACAAAGACATTGACAAGCGGCGTCGTCTCATCATCAACGGTTATGCCTGTTGTTCCGGTTAGTGCGGAAAAGAGGGGAACTTGTTGTGGGTTAAGGGAGACGAATGTGACGGCGATGCAGACGGAGACGGAGACGGAGACGGCGTGGTGGAAAGGGTTGTTTAGGGAGAATCGGTTAGCGGAGAAGCCGAAGCAATGGCTAGGATTAGCGGTGAGAGGGTAGAAGGTGGTTGAGGTGGCCGGTGAGTCGAGAGTGTAAAGTGAAATCTTCCGATGGTTCAAAGGGGAGGATAGGGTGGATTCTGTAACGGTCGTATTTAACTTTCCGGATTTCGGAATTTGCGTTTTTTGAGCATTGGGACGCAACGTAGCTGAACTGGAATAAAAAAAAATAAAAAAAATAAAAAATCCCGTGCATTCCTCCCTCCGAACAAAGACCCAATAAACGCGTTTACAAAGCTCTCCAGAAAACGAATACAACTTCTCGGTAAGCCTACCCGACTCGAAATGGTCGCGGCGATAGACGCCCGCATGGTACTATCACGTTTTGTGGTCAGGCTCCATATATCTACCAATCGCCCAACCAGCATACAAACACGGCCTCTCACTAGACCTTCAAGCCCCCGACGCACCGTTTAGTCACCATCGTATTCGCCATACACCCGCATAATCCAATAACCGGAAAAAATAGAAAGTAAAAAAAAAATGCAACCGCGAAGCTATACTCGATAAACACACTTTTTTTTTTTTTCTCTTTTTCTCCAGCTAAAAATACGTCAACACTTCTCTAACATCGACCTTCTTACCATGGCAGAGCTGCAAAATAAATAAACAAACATACAAACAAACAAAAACAAAGACAATAATAACAATAAAAACGCCCCGGAGTATACATAAAAACCTCAACCACTTTTCGATCCCGCCTTCATCTCCATAAAAATGCCTCTAGGTAAATTAACAAGGAACATGCAAGCTAAACAAAACAAAGAGTGAGAAAGTGGGATATGGAAAAAAAAAAAAAAAAAAAAAAACTCTAAAATCGAGGAATGGTAAAAAGCGAATGCCACCCTAAAAATAATAGATAATCGATGAAAATTGGCTAATTAGAAAACTATTTCTTTTTTGTTTCCAAGTGTCTCGGCTTCTTCAGTCTCTCCCCCC
>JABYPW010002856.1:0-10101 GCA_016880775.1 Phymatotrichopsis omnivora | reverse complement strand
AGGGGGCTTTCTTGTCAACTAACGCGGCGTTGACAGTGTCCCGGACGGCGATTGGGTTGAACTCGGGGACTTCTCCCTCGAGATTAACGATTATTTCTCGCTCCCTCTTGGTCGGGTACTTCGGGGCGGGAGGAGTAGTAGCAGTCGGGGTTGGCGCGGCCAGGGCCTTGCCTTTGTTTTTCTTCACTACCTGGGCCCAGGTGGTGTCAGTAGTGGGGGGCGCCACTTGTGGCGCAGTACGGGTGGGGGAGGCAAGGGAAGAAGAAATCTTCTTCACTGCTTTTGCGGTTTTCGACGTTTCCGACCGTAGTTTTTTGATGGATTCAGAAAGGGCAAGGTCGACTTCAGTGGGGGCTGCCTTAGCCGAAGCCGTGGCAGTGGTGTTGCGGGTAGTGATGGCTTCAAGTTCATCAAAGCGGGCTTCGAGGGACTGTTGGCCAGCGGCGATAGCGGTAACTGCCTCTTGAATCTTGCTCATGGAGGCGAGGAGGGACGGCAATTGTGTGGCATAGAACTCAAGCGCTTTGATCGAGTTGAAGGCGTTCAAGGCTAGGCTGACTAGTGATCCCAGTGCTTGACTCTGTATGCCTGATGCGAGGGGGGAGAAAGTGAAGGACTCTAAGAGTTCCTTCATACGAGAGACTTCGCTTGCCTCTTGTGGTGGTGTGGGATCTTTGGGGGGGGGTTGTGATGACTGTGAACGCCGTGGGGGCATTTTTACGACGTTTGACGATGCGATCTTAGATACTAATAGCTGAGAACTAAAATGTAGGGGGTAGTTTGAAGGTGCGAAGAAGCCTCGACATACAGCGACTTATATGATTTTCCCATTATTGTTACTCGACATACAGCGACCAACGACCATCCTTAAATACCCTTCTGTCCAAAGAAATGAGTCATCAATAACAAAGAAGATTATATAAGAAATAGAACCGCAAAGAAAGCCTTAGAAATCCCATGACTCATTCTATCATCATTTGACGCGATCATCAGATTCCTAAGAGTCGTAACAGAAATGATCAGTGTTATGGTCTGAGGTCGGATCACCGATCTCAGGTAAGATCGTCATCATGCGATTACTAGCTTGATCAACTTGAGTCATACCAACCGCGAGTGACTAAGTCGCAGGAGTTACTCAAGTTGTTCCGATCATGTGAGGTATGCTTGTGAGAGGATGATGGGTGAGTCAGACCCTAACTCATCTTCAACAGAAGCACCACATATGACTCATCCAGAGGCAGAGCCCATTATTACATGGTTATTTCACGTGGCGCAGGGGTATACTTACTAGAAGTTGCTCATATAACTAAACTCATTATCGCATGTGGGCCTTAGTACTGTGGCTGTAACATTCTAGTTGACTTAGAACAATGTCCGTATATGTCCTATTACCTGGATAGACCACTTGGTATAGTCATATATAATAAAAGGGTTATGTAGACAAAATAGGTTATAGAGAGACTACTATAGAAGGGAGGTAGTACTCTTAGCAGTTGGTATAAAAGACAGAGAAATCTGAGTAGTCCTGTATTTCTCTTCTTTCTTCTTAGAGGTGAGGATGGTCTAGTAGTATGGCTATCATGGTGTCATTGTATGGCAATATGCAATGTCATTGCTTCAAATCCTACTTATCTTATTCCATACCATGAATTTCTAGTTGGTCACAGGTTTTATAGCATAAGCGAGTTTTCTCTAACCTTGCAAGGTTACCTAATTACTGGTTCAGTCTATGACGGATCACTATATATAGATCGTATATGACTTGGTAAAGATACCTCAGGCATGCTTCGCAAATGTTACTAAGTAAACTCAGATATCTCAGCTAAATGAAAGCTCAACTGGAAGATATCTTTCCTATAACAATCAGGTAGACTTCAAGTGTTGAAGAGAGAGAAAGACAAATATATTCTTTAAGGCTCGAAGACAACTCAAAGGCTCTCACAATAGTGATCGCAGAGAAGACAGGTAGCTATATACTAAAGAAGGAAGGAAGGAAAGACAATAAGACAAGGATACTCTATTCCCAATATTTAAATACACTTTCCTCCAGCAGGGCGTCTTTTTCACTAACTTAATAGGATGGACTAACTAGGGAAAAGGAAATAAAATAAGCGTCATGGCTTTAAGCGAAATCCCTCCAACTCTTTACCGCAAACAAAAGGAAAAAAGGAAAAAGAAAAAAAGAAAAAAGGAAAAGGCAATACGGAAAGCCAGACAAACCAGAGATTCCTCCTCTTTTCTTCTGCTCTCTACTCTCTCTTCACTCGATGACGACTCGGGGGGGCTCGCGCAGTCCTTGTTTGTTTAGCGGTCTTCCAAGGCCTTGTTTAACCAGTTTTTCCCAGGCGTCTGGGTCTTCGTAGAGCAGGGACTTGAGGCTCACTTGGGGGGGGATGTCATTTCTAGGGCTGTGCTCTGACTCGCATTCACAGAGGAAGTGTTCTATCGACTGGGGGGTTCCGCACAGACATATGTTGTGTTCTCTGTCCCAGGGTTTGAAGTTTGGGACGTACGCATATCCTGTTCGAAACTAGTATGCTCTTGTCGCGGTGAATCTTGGGAGGTGATCGTATTTATCCGTGTACAGTTCCTTCTTTCCGGTGAGCTGGGTCATTTCTATTTTGAGCGTCGCTTGGATTCTGCGCCTGACTATGCTCCTGGAAATGGTTTTCTTAAGTTTTCAGTTTTTCGGGATCTGCGATTCTGAGGTCTTTTTTGCTTCTTGGTCATCTTCTTCATTTCCTCGGATGCCTTGGTGCACCAGTACCCAGTCCATGTTTGCTGTGATTGCAAGATTTGTCAGGTCGACGTTCCTCTGGAATATTTCTCTTGCCAGATGTTGTGTGTTCGAGAGGTAGGGGTTTTGTGCTGCCTTCAGGGCTGACTGGGAGTCGCTTATGACGGTGAGCCTGGCTATGGCTTGGTGTTTCTTTTTGAGGTTTGCGGCCATTTCGAATACCATTCTTATCGCTTCTAGTTCTCCGTCGAAAACTTGGAGTCCGTATCCCTGGCCTTTGCTTACTCTTAAGACTTCTTTCTGGCCGAGGTATCCGACTAGCCCTATTCTGACTTAGTTTCTGTCTCCTACCTGGGAGGCGTCTGTGAAGATTGCTAGGTGGTCGTTTTTGAAGACTCTGGGGAAGGTCTCCAGTTGCTCCTTCTTTTCCTTGAACTTTGCGAGCCTGGGTTTTCCCTTTGTGTCTATTGGCCAAGCGCTTGTGGGCAGGGCGAGCTTGTTGAAGGAGAAGGGTCTTTTTCCAAGTTCTTCTTGTATGCTCCAGAGCATGGCGTCAATCTGTAGCATTCTTGTCATGGACCATGTGCTGGAGAATGTCCTGCAGCTCCAGGTTGGCATTCTGGGGGGTCTGGGGGTTTTGTTTGGTCTGTCTGGTAGGTGCGGTATTCGGCTGTGTACAGGGTGCTCTTTTCCCAAGGAAAGTATTCTAGCGCCATAGTTTTTCTGGTACCTTCGTATTTCGACCTCTGGTATGTTGAGACCTGCTTCGATGATCGCTTTGGTATTGTTGGTTGATCTGAACATTCCACAGGCCCATTTTGCTGCTTGGCTCAATCCTTTCTCCAGGATTTGTATGGCTTTTTCTGAGACTAGGTTTGGGTGAAAGGTGTCGGCTCCGTAGTATAGGGATGGGTATACTACTGCTCTGACTAGTTTTTTCGCCATGTGCACGCTGAGTCCCCTAGCTCCTGTGGCCAGCCTGCTGATGTTGTAGAGGCTTGCCTGTACTTGTCCTAGCCTATGCTGGCAGTGTTGGGTGTACTTCTCTCTGCAGTGTAGTATTATTCCTAGGTACCTGACTGTGTCCTTATCCTGTATTGTTTCCCCCATTATTCTTACTGGGAGCCGGTCTTGCTGTTCTGCCCTGGTTTGCTGAAGTTCCAGACAATAAGACAAGTATACTCTATTCCCAACTCTACATACACTTTCCTCCAGCGGGGCGTCTTTTACACTAACTTAATAGGATGGACTGACAATAAGACAAGGACAACCGCACGCTTATATATCCTATCCTTCACCCAAGCTGATAAAGAGATGATAAAGGAAATAGAAACACAAAGAACTGAGACCCATTCTAGGCCATCTCCTAATTCCTAATCGCCAAAGCCTATAGAAGAGTCTAAAGAGGACTGGATGCAATTAGTACTCGATTTGACTATGATCGCCTATCACCCTCTTGGGCCTCCCTCCCGATTTGTAATAGTCTCTCACAATATGAGTCCGATTGCCCAATCATAACCTCATAGCTGACTAGGCCAATGTCACGTCATGCTGATAGCCGATCACATGGTAACTGTAGGGCTGACTTCCTACACTTAGTCGAGGCTCATGGCCAAGCCACACTATGCTACGCCACGCTATAAGGTCATATGACAGAGGATCATCTCCAGAGCGCTTAATACAATGGTGAAGGGTAGAGACGGCATACTCACATGTTGACAATCTAAGTGTAACTTCTATCACAGCGCATCGTCCAAGTACCTTGACGTATACCACTACCGGTGTTCATAACACAGTCCTTGTAAGTGAATACTAATAATGACCTCAATGGCTGTATGAATGGTTACCCTAACAGTGCTTAGCAAGATCGCTCCTATATATATGGCTATGTCTTTGCAATCAAGTTTGTGTACATACCCTGCCTATATAATTGTGAACTGAGGGAGAAGTATATCCTCTTCTTTCTTCTTATGGCTATATGAAGGGTAACCCTGATCGTGCTTAGCGAGATCATTCCTATATAACATGAATATATCATATGCTCCTAATCAAGTGTGATGTCCTATCTATATAATAGTGAACATAGGGAAGATAATATCCTCTTCTACCTTCTTAGCTGTATGAAGGGTTACCCTAATAGCACTTAGCGAGATTACTCCTATGTATGTGGCAATGTCTTTGCAATTAAGTTTGTGTATATACCTTACCCATATAATAGTGAACCAAGGGAGAAGTATATCTATGACGGGAGACTCATTGCAGATATAGACACATGTATAGGCAGAAGAAGCTTTGCAAGAGGGTCTTACTAAGTCAACTCAGATATCTCAACTAGCATGTTATAACTACTTATGTTTTCTACCTTTATCGAGGAGTCAAGAGATGATAGAGAATTTATCAAAGAGAGAGCAAAATATATTCTTAAGGCTTAAAGATGGTACAAGACTTGATATGACAGCTAGAGAGAGAAGAAGAAGAAACAAAACACATCACTCATCTGGTCCCTCTTAAATACCTAATTCTAACTAAGTAACTACAGAGAAACTTTACAAATGAAATGAACCCTGTAGAAATATTCTATCATGATTCCCTTATTCTTTCATGATTCCCTAGAGGAGATCAGTTTCATGATCAGAGAATCGATAAAAGGTTTAGTATGATTGTTCAGGACTTTTTAGAGAAGAGACTCCTTAAGTCCTGTCCCCTAACAATGTGACTGATCAGCATATCACAATATGATCAGGGTAATGAGTCCTGTCATCGATCACATATATCCAATCTTTTATATATCATGTTGTTACAACCTCACCTCACTTAGTCCAAGCTCAGTGGTAACAAAACCTATTATGTAGTTCTGTAGCTCATAGAGTGATCATGGGTTCTGATATACCTTCTAGTAGACCACACATGACCTAGTACCTGGGTAGATCACTTTGGTACAGTCTTCCATAACAATATCCTCTTCTTTCTTCTTACCATATAAAGGGTTACCCTGATAGCACTTAGCAAGATTGCTCCTATATATATATATATGTCTTTGTAATCAAGTTTATGTACATACCCTGCCTATACAATATTGAACCGAGGGAGAAGCATATCCTCTTCATTCTTCTTCATATAGTATCTTAAGTATACATTATAGGAATAAGAATACTATTCCTACAAACCTTCAGCACCTCCTGTTCTTTTGATATACTTTATATGAATACCTCTTAACACTTTAGAGAGTTATGTATCCTCTTCTTCTATAATTTACCCCAAACCCCACAACTGGCTAGGATCTAGTTTATATCACTGAAGGACTTGTCCTTTACATATATAAAGGTTACCCTAATAGTGTATATTGAGTATTACACTATGTATATAACTATACTCTATTCCCTTAAATACACTTTTCCTCCAGCGGGGTATCTTTTTCGCTAACTTAATAGGATGGACTAACTAGGGGAAAGGAAGAAAAGCGAGCGACATGGCAGTAGTAGAAAGACAAAAAAAGCAGAAAGAAGAAAAGAAGGAAGAAAAAGAAAAAGAAAAAGAAAAAGAAAAGAAAAGAAAAGAAAAAAGAAAAGCTCCCTTTCTACTACATGCTCCAGCCTAGAAATTCCTCCTCTTATTTCCATACCTTCTACTCTCTCCCTATTCCAGTATGACTTAGGGGGGCTCTGGTGGTCTGTTTTTAGGGGGTGGTCTTCCTAGGCCTTTTTTCACAAGTTCTTCCTATAGTTTCAGGCTGTTGTAGAGTAAGGTTTCGAATTTCATATTTTCGGGGATGCTTCTTCAGAGGCTTTGTGTTGATGGGCACTTGAGGAGGAAGTGTTTGATGCTTTGATGGTTTCCGCATAGGCACAGGTTATACGCTTTATCCCACAGGAGATAGTTTGGGATGTAGGCATAGCCAGTTTAGAATTGCTATGCCCTCGTGGCTACGCCCCGCTGGAGGTGGTCATATTTATCGGTGCTAGGGTTCTTTCTTCTAGTATGCTTTTCAAGTTTTTCCCTGGTTGATTGTCAGACTCTTCATTTAATTGTGCTCTTTATGAGCATGTTTTTCTGGCTAGGGGATTTTAACATTGGGGCTTTGGAGGCTTTTTTTGCTTCTTTATTGGCTATCTCATTGCCTCTGATTCCTTTGTGAGCTAGGACCTAGTCTATATTTACTGCAATACCTAGGTTCTGTAGTTCGGTGTTCATTTTGAAAATTTGTTTAGTGACATACTACATGTTCAATGGGTAGGGATATTGTGCTGCGATAAGGGCGGCTTGTAAATTGCTAAGTACTGTGAGCTTTTTGATCTTGGGGTTTTTCCGCTTTAGGTTTTTGGCTGTTTCGAAGGCTTGTCTGATCACTTCTAGTTCTCCGTCAAATACTTGCACTCCTGTACCTAGGCTTCTGTTGAACTTTAGGACTTGTGTCTGGCCTATATATGCTACGAGTCCAATTCTGACCTGTTTTTCCTTTTCCACTTAGGATGCCTCTATGAAGATTGCTAGATGGTCTTCCTCGAAGGTCCTTGGGAAGGTCTCCAGTTGTTCTTTCTTTTCTTTGAACTTGGTTAGTGCAGGCTTACCTTTGCTTTCTATAGGCTATGTACTTGTGGGGGGTACCAACTTAGTGTAGGAGAATAGTCTGGTTCTGAGTTCGTCTTTGATGGTCCAGAGCATTGCATCTATATGGGGTATTCGTGTTATCGACTATATGGTAGAGAAGGTTTTGTAGCTCTAGATTGGTGTCCTGGGTAGGTAGGGGGTATTGTTTGGTCTATCTGGGAGATGTAGGATTCTCCGAAAGTTTGGGTGGTCTTTTCTGATCAATAGGAGTCTGGCTCCGTAGTTTACCTGGTACCTACAGATTTCGATTTCAGGAGGGTTTAGGCCAGCTTCCTTTATCACTTTTTCATTGTTCGTAGATCAGAATATGCCATATGCCTATTTTGCTGCTTGTGCTAATCCTCTTTCTAGGATTTTGATGGCCTTTCCTGTTAGGAGGTTTGGGTGGAATGTGTCCAGTCTGTAGTACAGGGATGGGTAGACTACTATTCTCATGAGTTTTTAGGCCATGTGCACGCTTAGACCTCTAGCTCTAGTTGCTAGTCTGCTGATGTTGAAGAGGCTAGTTTGTGCTTATCATAGTATATGTTGGCAGTGTTGGGTATACCCTTCTCTTCGGTGGAGCATGACGCCTAAGTATTGGACTATTTCTTTATGATAGATTGTTTCGCCCATGATTATGATTGATGTCCTGTTTTCTGGTTCTGCTCTCAGGTGTTGGAGTTCTATTTTTCCTAGGGATAGGGAGAGTAGAAGGCTTTCCAGTTTTTCCTTGAATTCTTTTTCCATAAATTCTTCCAGAATCCTGCAGTTTTCCTGATAGCTTTCACTTGTACAAAGGAGACAAATGTTGTCTACATACATGAAAATCTTTATGTTTGCCCCACAGTCTCTTGTTAGTTTTACCACATATATATTGAAAAATAGGGGGGAGATAGGGGAGCCCTAGGGTACTCCTGGGTTTATTTAGGTTGTATCAGACATGGTTCCTTTATCATTAAAGGCTAGACTCCTTTAGCTCAAAAAGGACCAGGTCCATTAGACGATGTATTCTGGCATATTTCCCTCTCTTAGGATAAGGAGGAGTTTTGCTTTGTTGACTTTGTCGAATCCTTTTTCGATGTCCATGAACAGCATGGTAGCTTTTTTTCCTTTGTTTTGTTCCCACCTGGTGTCATGTTTCTCTATGTATATGACTATACCTTTACTCTTAATTAAGTGTACCTAACCTGTCTATATAATAGTGACCAAGAGAGTATAATATCAAGTAATGTGTTATGTTTCTTCTTTACTCTTTAACCTTCATCTTAAGTCTTATTCTATCTTTGAGACTTAAGAATATACTTTGCTTTTCTCACTTAAGATCTTTATGTTTATCATAACTCTATAATAAAAACTAAAATCATAAGTAGTTATAACTTGCTGGTTATGATATCTGAGTTCTCTCAGTAACACCCTCTTACGAAGCTTCTTGTACCAACACTTTACATTACATCCCTTACAAGTCTTCTGTCACAGTTATAAGCTTTATACCTTTAAACCATAAATAGAAATATCTCTCTCTCTACCAAAACTACAAAGATAGATACTCTTAGTACATTAATAGCTATTTTCTCCCCTTACTCTAGGAAGATTATATCTTTAAATTACCCTAATTCCTATTAATAAGAATATTCTAAATATGAATCACAAGTCCTGTCTTGTAGGAAACAAGTTAAATTACCTACCTACAATCTTATGTCCTATCTTCTATCTTGTTTTCAAACCCCTATATCATATTATTTTCTATTAGCCTAGGTAGAAAATAAATAAAAGGAGATATTACTAAGGAAAATATAAATAGTAGAGTAACTTTAGTCCTCAAAGGTTACAACAATTAAGTTTTTACAATTTATTACTAAAACTAAAATAGTTTACCCCCTGTCTATAGTAGACTTTAACCCTAGGAGGATCTTAGATATAGTCTAAATC
Organism: Phymatotrichopsis omnivora; assembly: GCA_016880775.1. Classification (NCBI taxonomy): domain Eukaryota; kingdom Fungi; phylum Ascomycota; class Pezizomycetes; order Pezizales; family Rhizinaceae; genus Phymatotrichopsis; species Phymatotrichopsis omnivora. The sequence continues at coordinate 845 of JABYPW010002856.1, read as the reverse complement.
TAGGGTAGTTAGTAGAGAGTTTTCTTTACCCTTTTCTTATATATTTTCTCTTCTTATTTTTGCTCTTTTCTTTTACTTCTTCTACTCTTCTTTAAGCTACTCTTCTCTACTATCCTTCCTTTTCTTCTTTAATTATTAGGCTCCCTGTAGTAGAATTAAGACTATGGTTTAATTCTTTTCTCTTTTATTTTCTTTTTTATATTTTATTAATTTTATTTTAACTTATTTTATAGGGAAGTAGAGGAGGTTTTTTATACTAATACTTTGAATTCCATTAGCACCTTTAATGCTTATAGAACTGGGATGCATACACAAACTTAATTGCAAAAGCATATGTTCTATAGCTTATATTAAAGTTTTACCAGGAGTGGAGGTCTAGCCTCTTAGGTCTAAATATAGTACACTAAGCATGTACATAGCTATGCAGGTAGATACAGTAATAAGCTAAGGAGTCCTCAGATTAGCTTAAGCTGACCTTAGGTTGAACTGCTGACTACATTTCTTAGGAGTACTAGGGAATGATAATTTGCATATAATTAGGTTTTACTCTGACCTGCCTTTATTCAAGCTTAAAAGTACATAAGTAGACTACTCAGGATCTAGTTTTAAGAGTTCCCACCACCATTTAGCTCATTAGCCCTTTACTACTCTTACTACTACTCAGATATTTGATATAGGGCAATGGGAAAGAGTTACCAGTAATGTGTTAACTGGGTCCTCACTTCCTTACCCAATTTTTTTTATACTATATATGAGGAGGGTATATATAAAGCTTCTACCTATAAATAATCAATATGAAGTAAACAAAAAAAAAAAAAAAAAAAAATATATTGCTTCCATTACCT
>JABYPW010002855.1:0-10101 GCA_016880775.1 Phymatotrichopsis omnivora | reverse complement strand
AAAGAAAAAAAAAAAAAAAAAAAAAAAAAAGCAGGGTTAAAAAAAGACAACTTTTCTATTTACATAGGAAATTTCAGAACATACGCTGCGCTGGAAGCGGTTCCTTCACGACTTGAGAGAGATTTATGTTTCACCTTAATTACGAAGGATTTTTCACACATGTCGGACTCATGGTTGGATTCTGTGCTTTTTTTTTTTTTTTTGCTTTCACTTCGGCATGAAGATTGAGTATTACGTGATTTCGCAGAAATTTTGTGTTTTGTTTCTTATTCCCTTTATTCTATTTTACATATGGATCAATATGAGGACATGTATTTTATGCCAAAGTAAGTAATAAATGGATCACACGGTGTGATGAGCTACGGGGCTACAAGCTTTGGGCTATACGTATATACTTCTGTACTCCAGAAGTTTTTTTCATACGCATACTTATACGAGTATATGAATCCACATCTGTCGCCCTGTTACTGTAAACTTGGTTTCTAGGCCTTACTTGGTTTCTAGGCCTTTCTTGGATCAATTTTCCGATGAAGTGTATTTTGCAGCTAAATATAGTATCTATCGTGGATACATCTAGCAGTAGATGGTTTCGTGGTGTAGTTGGTTATCACACCAGTCTAACACACTGGTGGTCCCCGGTTCGAGCCCGGGCGAAATCACTTTCTTTTACTCAAGCTTTTTTTGGTTGCAGCATTGTACTATTACGCTTTGAGCTAAACTACCGAGCTCCAATTTTTTTGATTTCGGAATCTTGTTCATACATGGTTCTTCGCTTACACGTACATTGTACATGTATGCATACCTCGTTTTCACAAGAGTTGGGATATATGTCTATAGGCTTACTATAAAGGCAGTTAATTACCCCACCGGAGGGAGGTATTCTGATCCTCGAGTGTCGTCACGACTGTTATTTATCTCTCGAATTGATCCGGCCGACTCGTCTCCATTTTTTCCAATACATATGACACCGAGTACACCGCAGTGCCCAGAATGGTCTACCGTAAAGCATCAAGAGTATTCGCTCGAACGAAAATGTACACATAAATGTTTCCAGAACTTCGAGGCAAACTGTACATACTAGCATGGGCCCGGAAAAAATTGTGCTACTAGCTCTGGACTCGATGTGTGAATTGTGCCTTGTTAAGGGTCCCGCCAGCTGCAAGCAAAACATATAAAGATGTGAAAGAAGTGTTTCGGGCAAAGAATGTTTAATCCACCACGTGAAAGTGTTCTCTTTCGGAAGGCGCGTTGTTTTTGATCATTTGGCGCTTACATGGCATTATGCTTGCTTATAATTGCTACAAAAAAAAGGATGATTCGTTGTATTGTGATGGAAATTTGTTCCCGTTAATTTATTCAATCAATAAAAACAAAAGTAAAGTCTAATCAACCCAATCTTCGGTCCGCAAATAGCCCAAAAAAGGCAAGAAAAAAAAAACATTTATTCGGTTCTTCTCCACCCTAGCCCTCACTGAAACAGTACCGGCAAAGTCTCTGAAACAATCTCGCATATATACTCTCCAAGTGCTGATAAATTTATCATTGCTGCATGGTCGATTCAAGCATTTCTTGAGTGTACAGCAAAAAAATAGATTGCTTCAACTGGTAATGTACCTAATCCATTCAATAACTATCCTCAATATCATATCTTTCGAATTCTAGGTCCGATACTCTACCCCCATATACATGTACTGTATTTGGTGTACATGTACACGCAATACCGATGATTGCCGGTTTATACTAGCCTTCACCTTTTTTTCTTTTCTTCCCTCTTCTCTCCTCTCTCCCTTCCCCTCTAGGTGCAGGACCACCCGGTCAAGAACGCTGTATTCTTTTAAAAGCCCACATGCTTTTGCAATTTGTATTCTCTAGTGCCCTACTTCCAGGTGCAGCGTGCAGCAGCGGATTTTATAATTCACGGAATCACGCACTAGCATTTACAAGGCCCTCTAAAATAGTATGTTAAGAAATAATAAATTATAAATTTGCAAAAAAATAGTGAATGTTTCTCGGATCCAGTGAGAACCACAGCATCCAACACCTTCGCCGTCGAAGTAGGCACGGATTTGCGGACCATGATTCGACCTCAGCCCAACCACACAGTTTGGGCCTAGATTCTCCAATTGTTAAAATGTAAACCTGCTCTAAGTTTTTCAAGTTCTTGCAGTCTCCCTCCCCTGTCAACAAGAATTAATTCATCGGTATTCTCAGGGTTAGGGTTGTGGTACCTTCTCCGCATCATTGACGATCACTCGGTGTTAATCTTTCCTTTCGTTAATCGAGCCACTGTGGCGTATACTTTCGAGGTTCGGCTAAGTAGTTCAACACTGCCACTTCTGCAGTTTGCTTTGATTTTATTTGATGAATTGATGTTAACCGGCAGAGCTTTGGCTATGACAACCTCCTTGTGTATACGGATGAAATGTAGAGTACAATGGAACGTGCGCCTGCATAGCTTGAAGATATGTAACGCCAAACTCCCTAAACTATTTCGCCCTATGCGACGCAATCTACAATCAAAAAAAAAAAAAAATCACGACATAAAAGACCGGGCCAATAGCTTTCCCGCAATAACAGAGACTGCAATTACAGATGAAAATTACAATTGATAAGTGACCACACACATCTCGTCCGCACCATACGTTTAGAAATTCCCCTACCCATATCAACCTTCAGTTCCTACTAACACCCCTCCCGCGCCAATTTATCCGCGACTTACGGCGACCATAGCCCGAAGATATCCGCCGGCTCCGGCGGCCCACGCTCTGAGAGCGGTGCTGCAAAAACAAGTTAGCGGAAGATATCTATCGAAAGTATTAAGTACTTTGGTTTATCATTTCTATCAGATCAACCACTTCTGCATAACCCTTATCATTTGCGATCGATGGTGCTGTTTTTCCGCCATTGTTTTCCAAATTCAAATTCATACCAGGCTTCATGAGCAAAAGTTTTACTACCGCCACACGTCCCTTCGACGCTGCGGCCATTAGCGGTGTGTTCCCCCGTAAGTCCGTGGAATTTAAATCAACGCCCTCTTTAGCAATTAGCAGTTTGACCACCCCTTCATACCCATCCAACGCCGCGGCCAATAGTGGTGTTTTCCCTGAATCGTCTGTACAGTTCACCCCTTCATACCCATCCAACGCTGCGGCCAATAGTGGTGTTTCAAAGGAATCGTCTGTACAGTCCAAATTCACGCTGGTGCTATGAAATATCGGTTTGAACATCGCAGCCATTAATGGTGTGTTCTTTCCATAGTCCTTATGATTTAAATCCACGTCCTCTTTAGCGAGTAGCAGTTCGACCACCCCTTCATGCCCATTCGACGCCGCGGCCAATAGTGGTGTTTTCCCGGAATCGTCTGTACAGTTCAAATTCACGCCGTTTTCATCAAGTAACAGTTTGACCACCCCTTCATACCCATTCGACGCCGCGGCCAATAGTGGTATTTTCCCGGAATCGTCCGTACAGTTCAAATTCACGCCGTTTTTGTCAAGTAGCAGTTTGACCACCCCTTCATGTCCCTTCGATGCCGCAGCCATTAATGGTGTGTTCCCCCCCGGTCCCTACAATTTAAATCCACGCCTTCTTTAGCAATTATCCGTTTGACCACCCCTTCATGTCCCTCCGACGCCGCAGCAGATAGTGATGCCTTCCCGGAAATGTCTTTATAACTCAAATTCACACCCTCTTTATCAAGCAGCAGTTGGGCAATCGCTTCATGCCCATTAGACGCCGCGGCAAATAGTGGTGTATTCCCGAAACCGCCTCCACAACTCAAATTCACGCCCTTATCAAGTAGCAGTTTGAACACCGCTTCAAGCCCCTTCGATGCCGCGACAAATAGTGGTGTTTACCCGAAAAGATTTTCATAGTTCAAATCAACGTCTTCTTTCTCCAGCAACAACTTGACAACTTCCTCTTTTCCATACCTAACGGCCAAATGCAATGGTGTTTCACGGTACATGTTAAGTATGTTACAATGAACGCCATTGCTAAAAAGATGTTTGAAGGTGTCCCACAACTGAAACCAGCAGGCAATCCATAATGGGGTAACCTGTGGAGCCGCAATTGGTGACCTCAAAAACCTTTCCTGGGTCTCCGCCAATCGCAGCCATGCGTAGCATGCAGGAGAAGGGTTGAGAAACCTCTTTTGTAACTCCATTAGGGCACCGCTCCCATCTCCGGATGAGCGAACATGTTCTGCCCAGTTGTGGACCGCGTAGTCGCGTAAAGGATGACGACCCGATTTATCATCGCTATAAATCCGAAGTTCGCATAAAACTGTAAGACAAACCTCCGCCACTTCGGTATGGGACTCGGAAAGTTTGAACTGCCTCTGTAGGAACTCGTTCACTGAAAAGTAGGCAGTGCGTAACACCCCAAGCTCTTTGTCCAACACTACAAGGTTGTGGCATACATCCAGCAACGCCATCACTGTGAGTTCGCTGTGGCCTTTATTTTCGGTCCATTCCATTGGCTCTATTGAGATGGCTTCGATAATTTGGTCGGGCTTGAGAGGCGAGGTGGCGCACATAATCCACTTCAATGTCCTTTCCGCCAAATGTCTATTCCCCGGACTCTGACTTTTGATTTTCCTCCATATGACCGAGTAGGTAGCTTCCAACCCATCCGGGAGTCGACTTAAAGCTGCCTTGATCTCGTGTCCCGTTTTCTCCTCGCATATGCTCTTAATCTGTAAGGCAACCCATAGAAGCCTAATACCCACATCAAACAGAAAACTGTTAGCAAAGGCATCTAAAACGGCATCAAAATGAGTGCAACATACATTGCATTCGCTTGCTTGATAAGTTTTTCTATGATATATTGATTCAGTATGGGATCCACGGAGCCCCTTAGCAATTTTTTACCCGAGATGCATTTCTCAACCTTCGCAACGGCGAACGCTTCGACGTCGTTGGAGTTGTCGCTTGCTCGGATGTAAACATTCGGTCCGTTTTGAAGCTTGATCACAATGTCGTCGGCGTCTCGACTCGTAACGAAAAATTTGACTATCCCAGTCGATAACTTCAATGACTGTAGAATGTCGTCCAATGCATGCAGGAGTTCCTCCTTCGAATCCTTGTCGCACTCGTCTAGTGCATCGATCACAACGACCGTTTGCTGGAAATCACCAATTAAATTGGACACCAACTCTATGCTCTCAGCTAGGTGTGGGCGTCCAGAGTTTAACGCCTCATTTTTGCGCTTCCGGTAGAACTCTACCACCGATTTCGGTAAAGAGCCTTCTGGGCCTACCATGGATAGCTGTTGGAAAATGATGCTTAATATTGACTCGGCATCTTGTCTCTCCTTCTCTCCGTGCTTGCAATAAAAAAAAGTCAAGTTCGTCGATAATCATAGAACTCAGAAATTAGCCCATCACCACAACACGGTTGTAAGATTGGTAACACTAACGCGAGTATCGTTTTGCCAGACCCAGCTAATTTCGAATACAAGTAAAACAAATGTATGTCGGCCCGTTATTTAGCTAGCCTTCAGCAACTTACCGATACCATGCAACCATAGAATTGAAGATGAAGGAGAATTCTTCCAATCAATAAAATCTTTTTTCCCCAGCAACCAGTTCCCAGTATTTGCCTGTCGTGTTTGGTTAAAAAAACAAATGATGTCGTTTATACTCCACTTCCGACAGCCATCGCAAAATCTCGAAACGTTCCTGATCTGCGGCAATTTATGAGAATTAGGTGGAAAAATTCTTGGTGCTGATATACTTACAGGTAGCAATCTTTTCGAATTTCCCTAATGCTTTGGTCTGGACTACAAAAAGACACTATCGTATCAGATTTGGACGCCATATATAAAAGCAAATACGAAGAAATAAAAATTCACTTACCGGAAGCAATCTTTTCGAATTTCTTTAATTCATTGATTTGGACTACAAAAGATGCCATCGCATTAGATTTGGATGTCGTATTTAAAAAGCAAATACAAGGAAACGGGAATTCAACACTCATCTGAGGCCACCCGGGCCGCATTTTCCACATTCTGTTCCAACTTCTTGACCCCTTCAATCAAGGGGCTAAACTCGGCGATGTACTGGTTGACCGTCCCCATAACGTAGCGCACTTTTCTCAATGTCAATTTCTTTCATTTTAGACTGGATGGGACGAAATAACATACTTGCAGTGTTTTGCTCGTAGTAGCGCTTAGAACGCCATAGAAACATCAATATAGCAGCGTACAGATCGGGTAAGGTGTCTATGAGCATTTGAGTAGACTTAATTGCGCTATTTGTGTAGAGTTTCTCATATGTTGCACAGCGGCCCAAGATGTGCGAAATATATTCCAGTTCTGAAAGTAGGTATTCCGTAGCTTCCATATCAATTGAGGAAACCATCCAAATTGACTTTGGTTAGTTCTTATCATGAACAAAAGGAAATTTTCGGTACAATACTCGTAAAAGAACCCGAAACGCAGCCCATGCTACTGAGATAGATTGCGGTCCATGCTGAAACGCAGCGTTGCCAGTTGGCACCAGCTTATTAAGGTTGGTAATGATTCTGTTCGCTACATCCTGCAGGATTACAATCTCCCCGTTTCTCCTCCGATACTTCCAACGTTTCTCTTCGCATTCCGTTTGCCTAGCTCTGGCTGCCTCCAACACATCGGTGATTGTACTCAGCCTATCCGAACCTTCAAAATCGAATTCATTTCGCTTGTCTTGCTTCAACTTCTCGATAGCCTTATCCCATGGTGTTTTTGGAAGACTATGTTCGCTCCGTTAGTATCATATAGTATGTATATCAATAGTTAGATGTCATTTAAAATAGCCGGGAGATGCGGCAGCGGCCGGTCTTCCGCCAGCGTTGGCCGGCTGGGCGAGGGGCGTCGAAGCGGAGGAGGGTTCGTGGCGTGATGGCGACAGTATCTGCCCCAAACATTCAAATTTTCTCTTAAAAGTAGGCATTTCCACCCATATGTTTATATTCTTGAACGTGTTAAAAAAAGTACTGTGCTGTCGTATCGCTCTTTATCGAAAATGGATGGTGTCTTTTTCATAGCAACAAAGAAGCAACCAGGCTGAAAATGTGAGGTTGGACAATGATAACTTCTTAGCCAAGATACGAGGTAGCTTTCAGAGCCTTGCTTCGTTCAGAGCCTTGCTATTTTCATCGCCTTGCTTTTTCAATGGCCCTGCTTTCTTCATAGCCTTGCTTTCTTCATAGCCTTGCTTTTTTCATAGCCTTGCTTTCTTCATAGCCTTGCTTTTTTCATAGCCTTGCTTTTTTCATAGCCTTGCTTTTTTCATAGCCTTGCTTTTTTCATAGCCTTGCTTTTTTCATAGCCTTGCTTTCTTCATAGCCTTGCTTTTTCCATAGCCTTGCTTCTTCCAGATCATTGCAGTAGCCACGCCTGTTCTTGGCATGGCAGATCTCTACTGTACTCGAGTACATGTATACATGTACTAGTACATACTCAAGTTACATGTAATACCACCTGAGGAAAAAAAAAAATCTATCGAATAGCTAAAAGGATGACACTCGAATTTACTATTGGCCATGGGTGCATGAAGAAAAATGAGGGTTTAGAAGAAAATCCTATGTACTGTACATAATGTACTAGGGTATGGAAAAAAGTGAAAAGTATGGTATGTAGAGCGCCTATTGATGCAGGGCTGCTTTGCTCTTATTAGCGCTTTTCCTGATCATTACTGTGAGGGAAAAAGTGATCGTAACCCTATCCTATTGGGCTGATCTCGCCCAGACAGAATGATTGGCTCAGAAAGAATTACGATCATTTCATTTCACACGCGAGTACTTATTTTTGATTTCGAATCACAAAATTGTTCCGGACTGTTTTTCTACGTACGCCTAGCTGCAGGTGCTCATTTCTTTTCCGACGTGATGGTTAGTGTGGCTATCTTACACAGCCGCTATATGCAAGATGCACAACCATAAAACCATTTTGCCGTTTCGACAACCTTCGGTCGAGTAATTTTCCAGTTCTGGGTGTTGCGTGAAGAATTAAGTTCTTTGCAAATGTATTTGTACTTTATGCGACTAGGAATTTGGTAGGATAAGTTACAAAAACCATTTGGGTTAAAAAAGAAAAAAAAAGAGTTTTTTGTCAGCTGTCATTAAATGGCCGGTATGTGGCTACATATAATGTGATCCCGAATTTGTGAGACATCATATGTAATAGTCATGCATACGATAAAAGCATCGCCATAAAATCCATGCTATCCGGATCCACTCTAGTTGTTACATAAATAAACCTCCATCTAGTAGAGTGAAGATAGTTACTAAGCAAAAGAGATAGAATATGCTATTGGTCTTAAGCTCATCTTAGAGCAAAAAGGTGCAAAAGGGAATTTCACGATGAGGACTTGAAATCACTTATGAGTTCAATTCCAGCGACCACCGCGAGCAAAAGTGAAGTGAGAAGCAGCCCCGTAACTACTTCTCCACTTCTACCTCCTTACGTTTTTTTGTTATCCCCCCCAATATTTCTCCAGCTGAAGATCATGAGAAATTACTTGTCTCCACCGTCACAGATTCGCATCCGAAAGGTTGATTGGTGCTCCTCAGCCCGCTCAGCTGTGCCGCTAGCAAATTGATTTCTCTCCCAGACTCAGTTATTTCTTCCTCTACGCTCTTTCCTTGAACTACTCTCTCTAGATCTTCCCTCAGCCCTGGTTATTCCTCTCTAAACTTTGTTACCTACACCGCCTATACCGGTCGTGTTTAGCCAATATAGCGCCCAATTTACTTCTTCAACTGACACTGTACTGCACTGGTTTCTTCGTTACTTCACGTATTCAAGGCTTGTAGCCACTGCTCCTGTCATTTTCTCATTTCCTTCATATTATAGACGGCTAGTAGTAGCCACGCCGAGCACAGCATTTTCTCGGAGCAAAGATGTAACCGCACACTATGTACTCCAGAAAGCAGTGGGCTAAAGTGAGATGACCAGGGAACGGGAGATCCAGCCAGATCAGAGAAGCGGAACAGAAAGATCCCTGTAGGCGATAACGAGAAAACCTTTCGGATACGTATCAGCATTTAGCGTGCAGCACTTTCAAACACCAGCACTAACAAAACATACCAGCTGAGACATGTAAGTATGTATCAAACACCAGCGCTAACAGAACAATATACTCCACGACGCTGAACTGCAGGACCCCACTTCAAGTTCCAATCGTAAGTCAGGTACTTTTCTGTTTCCGAACTCTCGCACCATCCATCTCCAGCCTCACCTTCCGTCACTGTTTCCTCGATAGCCCAGAAAAAAAAAAAAAAAAAAAAAAGTTCCTGGTTTGATGACGGCAGCCATTTGAAAAATAAAAATGAATAAATAAAACTTAAAATAATGTGCCATGGAGAGAAATTTGCGAGTAGGTTTTGCGTGTCGGTAATATTGGTGATGTACGTGTACCACTTTTTTTCCCGTACCTACTTCATCCAAACACGTATGTACATGTACGCGTATATGTACACAAGAGCCACGGTACTTGAACTTCGCCTTGTGATCCATGTTGCCAGTTTATCAGGCCCTCTTTCTGGGAAGCAGATGATTATATCAAGAGACTTTCATGCTCATTTTCACCTCTAATCTCGCCACTAAAACAAATTTCAGATCGCTCTGCCTTGTACGTTTTTCGGAACTCCAACGTGAGTAAACTCTTGTTTTTGATCACTGCCGCAATTGCCACTGCCCGTACAAGAGCCCGAAGGCGTGAATTATCCGAATACGTTTCAAAAAAAAATTGCCACAATAAAAGTCCGGTTTATAGTAGAGGCCACCGGGCAATTTGCCCAAGCAAAAACTTTAATTTAGTTGCGAAGGACATAGGTATTAATGAAAATAATTTCCTAGGTCTTTGACCTTGCTTTTTGCATCTTCCTTCGGCTAGTTTGAAAACCGCAGGATTTCGGAAGCGCAAACTTATATTGAGTGAAATACTATTTTTAAGTATAGTTTCTAGGCTTTTCTTAAATTTCTAGCATTGCATCCAGATATGTATCCTATGCAAGGACTTTAAAGGAGCTGAGGTTGTGAAATAATACAAGTGGTACATTCCTTTCAAAGCTAACAGGAATACGGTAAAAAAAAAAAAAAAAAAAAAAAAAAGACGTT
>JABYPW010002854.1:0-10102 GCA_016880775.1 Phymatotrichopsis omnivora | reverse complement strand
GGCAGACAGCTAAACATGAGTGACCATACATGACCGAGTGATAATTCATGATTCATAACGCGAAATTCCAAAGAACACCACTAACAATAGGAAACACAAGGAGAATACAACAAGTAGGAAAGTACATAACCATGGTTCATTACACTTGGTCTTTGGTTAGCCTAATGGCTACGGCTGCGAACTTTCCTCCGGATGGGTTGTTTTTCCTGTCTTCGGTAGATTTGAGGTATCTTGCAGCAGCTATTTCTACGTCTACAACGTAGAAGAGTTCTTCTGCCAGTTTGTGTACTGGGACTTCTCCTACAAATTTAGTGGGGACCGAGTGGATGATTATTTCTGTGAAGGCTATGGCCTCTCTGAAGCTTTCTCTTTCGACATCCAGGTTGGTTGTGGCTTTGGTGACGAAGTTTATTGCGTCGAGGTACAGTACGAGGGTGCTTGCTGTGAGCATTGGGGGGGTGGTGATTACTATTATCGATTTGTGGTTGACTCTGACCGTTAGGCTCCTGAGCTCGGTGGGGGCTTTCTGTTCTGCGAGTACTTTGACGTATACCTCGCGAAGTCTTTCTGGGTCTGCTCTGGCTACTGAGGGGTGTGTGACCGCTATTGCGGGAGAGTGAAGTTCTCTCCTTGCAACTGGGAAGGTTTTGGTCTTTGTTGTATTCTTTTTCACCTGGCGGTCTAGTGAGGGGTTTTGGGTGTTGTTGTTGTTGCTATGACTATTGTTGTTGTTTTGGGCAGCTCTCTGTGCCCATGTTTTCTTTTCTTCGTTTTGTATTCATTAGGGGCTTGGTTATGGGTGGGGGTCCTTTGATAATTTTAGGGTGCTCGGGTTTTGTGGGCCTCTGCTTTAAGGGGGGGAGGGGTTGCTGTTGCTTGAACTGCTGCTGCTTGTACTGGTTTGAGATAGGTTGGGGACGGCTGGTGGGGTTCTTTGTTTTTAGTTGAGCAGGTCATTCATCTTGTTTACCATAGCTGTTAGGTAACTTATCTCATTTGCTTGGGTTTTGAGTTGTTGGTTAGCTTCATTAATTGCTTGTTGTTGTTCATATCTGTCGTTGTGCATCATGTCGAACTTTCTCCAGATGTGATTTAGGGCCTACCCGATGGATCCGAAGGCTTCCGCATTTAGGAAGACTCTGTCTTCTCTGTTGTCTACGAATCCTTGGAAGGTCTGGGATGGGTAAGAAGGTTTCTCTAGGTACTTGAGTTTCTCTCCTTTTTCCTTTGTCTGTAATTTGTTTGGTGGTTTCTTCGGAGGTCTTGCTTTTACTGTCATCATCTGCATGTATGGACCTGTTGGATATGCTGGGTAATAGCATTCTTCTCAATCTCTGTGTGGAGCTTGGGCTTTGGTTGTTTGTAGGTGGGGTGTACCCTTGCTGGCTTCCAAATAGTTGTTCTACGGTAACTCTTTGTCCGCTTGGTGGGGTTAGGTTTCTGTTGATTTCATTTTCGTATGGGGTCATTCTTAAAATAGCTTCAGGTGTGCTCTGGTGTACTGGGGTAGGGGTGTATGGGGTTAGGTTGGCGAGCACTTCTTCTGTGCTCTGAAGGCTTTGATTGTCTTCGTATCCTTAGGCAATGATGGTCGTGTGCCCTGAGGACAGTTGTTGGGTGCTCTGGGTTAGGGTGTGGAAGGGTAGGGGGTTTTGTTCTGCGAACTCCATTCATTCCAGTTGGTCTTCTGTGATCCTTGCATCATTGTTCTAGTCTCCTTAGTGCACCGGGTCAGACTGGTGAAAGAAGTGTTGGCTTGCCCACTCTGCTTGTGTTACTACGTTTGATTTTTCGGAGATGGTCAGTTGGGATGCTGGGAGCCTTGTGTGCACTGGGTCGTTGATGATGGTGGGATCTATGTTCAGTGTTTGGGATAGGGTAAGGCTGGTGTATTGGGATGGCTCCTCGCTGGAGATGACAATGGGATTGTTTTGTAACATTTTGTGGTATTCTCTGCCTATTTTCAGCTCAGCCTGTAAGCAGTGCTTCAACCTCTATCCGAGGGCCAGGTGGTGATAGGATAGGTCGGGAGACGTTTCTGTACATATCTTATCGCTTTTAAGTTGGCTGTTTTGAAGGTAGGCGAGGTCTTCATAAAAGCCAACTGTGAAATGTGGGGGCGGGTTCAAAGAAACTGAGAGGCCTACCTGGATAAAGAGCATCGAAACTCTATTCCCATTTCTAGATAACTAACTATATATATATACACTTTCCTCCAGCGGGGCGTCTTTTTCACTAACTTAATAGGATGGACTAAATAGGGAAAGGAAGAAAAACGAGCAACATGGCTTAAAACAAAAAGGAAAATCCCCTAACACCTGCCTTCTCCTTCCATCTCTAAAATTTCTCAAGATAAATAAAGAAAAGAAAAATCGAAGAGAAAGTAAAACAGAAAGTCCTCCTCCTCTTTTTTACCTACCTTCTACTCTCTTCTGTCTATTTCGACCTGGGGTAGCTCCGGCGGGTCCTGTTTGTTCGGTGGTTTTCCTAGGCCTTTTTTGATGAGTTTTTCCCAGCCGTGTGGGTGTTCGTAGAGGAGGGTCTTGAGGCTTGCTCCCTTCGGGATGTCTTTTCTTGGGCTGTGTTTTGATGAGTATTTGAGGAGGAAGTGCTCGACTGTCTGGGTTTTTCTGCACAGGCAGATGTTGTGTTCTCGGTCCCATGGTTTGAAGTTCGGGATGTATGTGTGGCGTGTTCTGAACTGGTATGCTCTTATCGCGGAGAATCTTAGGAGGTAGTCGTACTTGTCAGTGTACAGTTCTTCTTTTCCTGTGAGCAACACCATCATTTTCTTTGTTGTCTCTCTGTTTCTTCGTTTGATCTTACTCCTAGTGATAGTTTTCTTGTTTGTGGCTGACTTTGTGGTCGTGGCTTGTGAGGCTTTTTTGGCTTCTTAGTCCGCAGTTTGGTTTCCTGTTATCCCTTGATGTGCTGGTACCCAATCCATGTTCACTGTAGCTCCTAGGTTTGCTAGCACAGTGTTTATCTGGAAGATTTCTTGGGCGACATGTTGGGTGTTTGATGGGTAGGGGTTCTGTGCTACTTTGAGGGCTCCCTGGGAGTCGCTTAAGATGGTGACTTTGGTGAACTCCTGGTGTTTTTTCTTTAGGTTGGCTATGACTTCAAAGGCGAGCCTTATGGCTTCTAGCTCTCTGTCAAAGACTTGGAGGCTGTGTCCTTGTCCTTTGCGTATCTTGAGGATCTCTTTATGTTGGAGGTACGTGACTAGGCCGATTCCTACCTGGTTTTTGTCTCCGACTTGGGACGCATCTGTGAAGATTGCGAGATGGTCGTCCTCGAAGGCCCTTGGGAAGGTTTTAAGCTATTTTTCTTTTTCTTTGAACTTGGCGAGTTTTGGCTTTCCTTGTGTTCTGATAGGCCATGCACTCGTGGGCGGAGCTAGTTTGTTGAAGGAGAACGGTTTGTCACCTAGCTTTTCTCTTATGGTCCACAGCATTGCATCAATCTGTGGTATTTGTGTCATGGTCCAGGTGCTGGAGAAGGTTTTGCAGCTCTACGTAGGGGTTCTGGGTTGTCTAGGTTCTTTGTTTAGTCTATCTGGAAGGTGGGGGATTCATTTGTACACCGGGTGTTCCTTTCCTAGGGCTAGGATCCTTGCTCCATAGTTTTTCTGGTACCTTTGGATTTTGACCTCTGGGGTGTTGAGCCCTGCCTCTATTATCACCTTGTTGTTATTAGTCATCCTGAACATACCGCAGGCCTATTTTGCTACTTGACTCGATCCTTTTTCCAGGATTTTCGTGGCCTTGTCAGTTATTAGGTTTGGGTGGAAGGTGTCAGCCCCGTAGTATAGTGCCAGGTATACTACTGCTTTGATGAGTTTCTTGGCTAGATAAAGAGCATCGAAACTCTATTCCTATTTTCTAGATAACTAACTATAGATAAAGAGCATCGAAACTCTATTCCCTAGATAAAGAGCATCTAGGGGGGGGGGGGAAATTCAATTTTATTTTATCTTTACGACCCCGCTAGGGGTCGTATAAAAGAACCTCCACTTGCAGCTATGTCAAGCTATGACGGAGGTAAAAAGACAGCTGACCTAACGTCGGTAGTGTAGTCTACGGCTAAGATAAAATACACGGCTTGTTCCCGAATCCTCCTCGCTTACACGCAATAAACTAAAGAAGAGACGGGGCAGGAAGGGAAAAGAGCGGCGGGGGAAAGTAAAACTCCAAAAAGAAAACGTGACCGGCACAAAAGTGACCACCCAGTATGTCAAAACAGCAGAAAAAACTTTAAGCGAATAGGAAAAAGAAAAACCTGGGGAACCCCTTTCCCATCTCCAGCGAGGCGAACCTTACAACAACCGGAAGGAATCGAGGTAAAAGCGAGAAACACTAACCAAAGAAAAAGGGAAGAGAAGAGGACAAAAGAGAAACACAGACTAAAACTTTTACACAAAGGGAACAACATAAGCAGAAAAAAGATGAGATACCAAGGGGCCCTAAGTCTCCATTCCCTCTTCCATCACAGCATGCAGGTTCTCCACTATCTTGTTATTTTCAGCCAAGGCTTGCAAATAGGTTGGGCAGAGGGGATCATTGGCGGGGTGGGTGGCATTGCAATTGGCACACTTAAGTACCGTATGGTCGCATTGTTGTCCGCGGCGTTTACACTCGGTGTTGCCACAGGAGTGTTCGAAGATAACATGGGGTCCAGCGCAGATGCGGCAGCGGGGGGAAAAGTTGCACTTCAGCTGGTGATGGCCAAAGCGACAACATCTGGAGCATTGGGTGGCCTTCAAGAAGGCAATGTAGGGATCGGTCCTGCGGTTCTTGTTAAGTATCGTCAGACCTTATGAGATGCTGTAGTGGTTGTTGTTCACCACAACAGTGATGACAATCGAGGATGCGGGCTTGCGATAAAGAGCATCTAGGGGGGGGGGGTAATTCATTTTTATTCTTTATGGTCGCGTAAGTGACCATCTACAAAAGAACATCCTTGTACAGCTATGGAAAGATATGAAGTAATAAGAAAACATCTCCTCTGAAAAACACAGAAAAGTAGCGCAAAAACAAACTAACATAAGTGGAAAAGAGTCCGCAAAGTCAAATCCAAATCACCATACATAGGGGCAACATCCTCCGCAAGAAAATCTGACACGTCAGACAAACTACTAGAGGGACTAAGGAAAGTAATAGGGGGGGTAGCTGATCCATCAGCCGGAGCTACCTCCGTGAAAGGTTTCCAATCCAAAAAACTTCTATACGGCCCACATGTAGAACACGGGCTGGGCGGTATTGGGGACGGGGTACAAGATGGGGGTTTATTAGGCACAGATCGAACAGGTACGGCCACATGGTATTCGTATGCATGGGTCCTCGTTGGTATCCCGGTTTTCGTTTTCGATATATACGTTGCTATCTGTTTCGTTTCTTTTTCCGAGCGGAACATGGCTTCCAGGTCACGGGGCTTGGGTATGTACTTCTCGCGTACTTCTGTCCTTGCCGGGCACTCTAGGATCGCGTGCTGTATGGTTTCGTAGTATTGGTGGCAGTGCGTGCAGAGGTGATCATTGTGTCCCTATGAGGTGTGCGCAGAGAGATGCAACTTTCGGGACCTCATCTGGAATATTCGGCTTGCTATTTCGATCGGTAATCGGAAGATTTGGTTTTCGCCAAGGGACACTTCTTCTTCGTCTCTTGACTTTTCGGCTGTTGTTGTTTTCCACCTTTCGATTAGTTTTTCTTTTATTTTTCCCTCCAAGGTCTCCATGGGGTATAAGGACGGGGTGACCTCGCCGGCTTTGATGACTCCATGGAATCGCATTCCGGTTTCCAGGTATGGGAGGATGCTGCGCAGGATTTTGTCAACGTGGACTAGTGGGGAGCTTCCGGGTTTGTGTATGTTGGGGGTGTTCCACTTTTGGACGTATAGGCCTTTCTTTTTTCCTCCAACCGTTCTTCTTTTCAGATAGTTGCGGTAGGTATCCTTTGGGTTTCTTGCGGCGAGGGCTGGGTATGTGTCTAGTAGTATTGACGTGATTGGGTACTCCAGGTCAGTGATGGTTGACACTCGTAGGACGTATTTTTCCCTTAGGTAATTGATCCAGATTTCCGGTGGGGGTATTTTTGCCTGGGCTAGCACCTGGTGCGCGTTTGTATTTCGGAAGTGTCCAGTTACCCACCTTGCCATTCTACTGAACTGGGTGTTGAGGAGTTTGATTGTCGTTTGGTCTGGTTCGAAGACAGTTGCCCCATATGTCATTTGTGGTATTAGCATTCCCATTACAAGGCGTCTTCGGTTATGTGGGGTCAGCCCTTTGTGCTTTGTGTTGTCTCTTCTGATGAGCGTGAACTGTTTCATTGCATATGCGATGCGGATTTCGTAGTGGGTGTGCGGGGTTCGCTTGGTGGACGCGAAATATCCTAGGTACCGCGCTATCCGTTTGGGCGTTATCTGCACTCCTCCTATTTCTACCGGCTGTTTCTCGTCCTCTGGTGTACTCTCATGATGTACTTCCCAGTGTATTAGGTCTGTCTTAGGTGCGGAGAACTTTATTTTCATCGGTCTTGCTTTAGTTTCTAGTCACTCAAACTCCTCCCAGATTTTGCCGTTATTCTCTTTTCTGTTTCTGGAATAGACTGTGACCGCAAAATCGTCTATGAAGGATCCTCTGCTTTGTGGTTCTTTACACTCGTGTAGCGGGGCGACGTATATGATAAATAGCAGTGGGGAGATTGGTGAGCCTTGCGGGGTTCCGGATTTTACGTGGTGTAGGGTTTCTGTTGCTCCAGGGAAGACTATCTGCATGGTTCTATTGCTCATCAACGACAGTATCCAGTTGGTGAGATATTCTGGGGTGTTCCTATTTTCGAGTCTTTTTTTGAGTTCGGCTTGTTCCATGTTGTCAAACGCTCCCGTGATATCGAAGAAACCTGTGCTCACTTTGAATCCTGCTTTCTGAAGGCAATCTACTTCATGGAAGAGCCGATTCACTGCATCTGCCGTACCTCTTTGTTTTATAGCTCCGTATTGGTATGGCGATATCATTTTGTTTTGTATTGCGTGGGCATATAGTCTATCGTGGGCGACTTTCTCGACTATTTTTGAGAGTGTGTTGAGCAAAGCTATGACCCTGTATGACTTGACTGGTCCATAGTCTTCTTTGCCTGGTTTTGGTATGAGCACTCCCAGTGCTTCTTTGAGGTTTTCTGGGTGATATCCGTGGCCAAGTATTTCGTTAACGATTCCTTTGATAATGTGCGGTGCTCCTTTTGCTACCTGCTTCCAGACTGGGTACGGGATGGCGTCCTTTCCTGGGGCTATATTCCTGGTTTTCCGAAGGGCTTCCTGGACTTCACTTTCTGTTACCTCCGGCATCTCGGGGTGCCATACAGGTTTGGGAGGGTCTGGTTGTGGTTTAGGGGGGAAAAGTTGCTTTATCAGTTGTGCTTCGTACTGTTCTGCCGTTCCAGCCGCAATTGCTAGTTTGTGATCTCTTGAGGTTTTCATCCTTACCAACTTGTAGTTCCAGAGATCCTGGTCACTTGCGTTCTCCACCCACTGGTTCCAATATCGGACTTTGGCAGCCTGGATCAATTGGAAGTACTTGTTTCGAGCCATATTCCGGTTTTCTCTGGTTGTTCTTCCATGCTTGTATTTCCATGCTTCTCACTTAAACATCTTTCGTTCAATTGCGATTTCAGTGTTCCACCATGGCTTGGAGTATTTTGTGACTTTTTTTTTCGGTACTGTGTCGTATAGTGTTTTCGCGACTTGGTGTATTATTTTTTGGATCCAGTGTTGGAAGTCTCCTTGTTGGTCCCATTCCGTTACAATTCCTTCCAGTTGGTGATACACCGGATCCACATTATCTTTATCATAGGTGGGAAAAAGCTTCCAGTTTGGTGCCAGTTTTTCCTGCTCAGTGTCTTGTAGGTGAAGCTCGATGACTACTGGGAAATGGTCGCTTCCTACGTCTTTTCCTACTGATGGCGGGGTGAGCCGTCCGTATGTGTTCGTACTCGCAAATATGAGATCGATTACTCCATCTTGTCTTCCTCTTGGGTCCTGTCTGGTGGTCTCTCCTGGTATGTTGGTGCAGACATGTCCCGTATTGGTTGCTGCTTCCAGTAGCCTTTATCCGTCCTGAAGTTCGTGCCACGTATATGCTCTAAACAGGCTCCAGTCCGGGTGATGTGTGTTGAAGTCTCCAAGTATAATCCTATGGCCCATATGCTTCTGGAATACCTGTGTTATGATTTCTGTTCAATCTGTGCCTTTTGGGTGTACGTAAACTGCAAAAAAGGAAAAAGAAAAAGAAAAACTCTTTGATTTGAAACTCAGTGCCACCACATCTGGGTCCTGAATCCTGGGTATAGGAAAGAAAGAAAAACACTCCGCTATCCACTTCTCAACATAAACAACTGTTCCATACTGTATTCTTCAGTCTCTTTTCTTCTGGGGCACTACTGTCTCATATCCTTTTGCTTTCATCGGGTTTCCTTGGTGTAGGTATGGGTGTTGGATGGCTATGATTTGTGCTGGGGTTTTTTGGTTTTGCATGTAGTTGATGAACACTCTGTTGTTTCCTGCACAGTTGAGTGTTACCATTTTGAGGGTTTTCGTGGTCCGTGGGATGCTTTTGGTCATCCCGTTGTGGTTGCCTTGTGTTGTCATTTTATTCGTTTTCCTGCGCTTCTCGTTGGAGACGTTCCGCCCTGCGCTGTTGGATCATCTCTTGGAATTGTTGGAATTTTCCTTTTCTGGCAGGGCAATCTGGGAAATTTGCTGCGTGGTTGTTTTGGCAATTGATACACTTTGCAACCTCCCTCGCACAGTATCTCCCTAGTTTATGTTCTCTTTCTGGTCGTCCGGGGCATGGGGTCGAATGTTTCTGGGTTTCGCATGTATGGGGGTGGTTTCTAGTGTCATGTGCTTGCGCACATATGGCGCACATCTGAGTTAGTTCTTGGCATGCTGCTCTGGGGTGTCCCAATCTCCAACATTTGTTGCATTGCATGTACGGCGTCGATGAGTGGAGCAGTTCGGTTTTTCTTCTGCGGTTGTACAACAATGTTCCCTGGGGGGTGTGGATCTTTTTGATTTCGGATGGGTGGGCTTCGACTATGATGGAGCAATAGGGCTTTTCTTGTCCATCTTTAGGTTTGACTAATCTTGTGCTTGCAATCTGAACTCCCGTGGTGGCCAGGATTTGTCCTGACACTTCTTCGTGGAGGTCTGTTCCTAGTCCTATGCCAGGGAGGGCAAACCTTGGAATGCCATGGATCATGATACCAGCTGTAACTGGTTCGAATTTGAGCATTTCAAATTGTGTCATTAGGATTCCGCTTACTGCATTCTGAATGATGATTGAGTATGGCTTGTAGAAGTCGGCGGTCAGGTGTGGTAGGGTGTACATCATGACGGTGCCCATTTCGTTGATCGTGATGGCTTCCAGCATTGCATCTTTGGGGGATAGTGCCGCTTCATCTCTGAGCCATATTGCGAGTTGGTATGCTAGCCTTTCTGCTAGGATAGCTCGGTCTTTGATTTCTCCAGGTTCAGTCTTCTGGAGGTACATTCGTCGTCCTGCTCGTTGGTGCTTTTTCGGAAGTTGTTGTTGGCGTTCGGTGTTGGTTTCGGTGTTGGTTTCTTTTTTCTTTTTATTAGTGTTGGTTGATGGGTTATCTGGGCTTGCCTCCTGGTCTTTTGCTTTCTTTCCTTTGCCTCTTCCTTTTCCCATCTCCTTATTCTGTTCATTGTCTTGTTGCTTCGAACTTTGTACGGCCTGTGCGTATGATCTGGATTGGACTGTGGCGGCCGCGCTCTGGGCTGCTTGTTGGGTTTGTTTCGTTCTTTTTTCCAATTCTTCCACTTGTCGTCCAAGTTTGAGGTTGGCATCTTGTAGGTTGATGAGGAATCTGGATTGATTGTCGATTTTGTTGCACAATGCAGTGAACACATCGGCAATGAACATACCGAGTAGTGCGGTTTTCGTGGGTTCTCCCGTTAGACCTTGTTGTTCGCTTAGTAGTTCCACAAAGGCTTGTGTTCTGATGGTGGACCCTGTGAGTTCCTCTAGCGCCTGTAGTGGATTTTCGGTGATTTGGCTTGGGGCTGGGGTCTGGGAGGGCCC
>JABYPW010002853.1:0-10102 GCA_016880775.1 Phymatotrichopsis omnivora | reverse complement strand
ACATGAAGTGACTTATATGATTTTCCCATTAAGTTATTTTACATCGCATACCCCCGGCGGGGCGTTTACACTCAACCAAGAGCAAGAACATAACCAAAGAGTACACGATGATCCTCCGCCTACTCGTACCGAAAACCCCGAAAGAAGAAAAGAAGAAAGAAGAAAACGCAGACAACTACGTACAAAAGCCGACCGGGGAAAAACAATCGCTAGGCGAACCTTAAAGCAACGAAAGAAAAACCCCCTACGCAGACTACGCGACCGAGCGAAAAATAAAAGAGAAGAGAGAAAGAGAAACGCGCAAACTCCCCCGCACTTTACCAAAGCAGAAAAACACTAGTTACACCGTGAAAAGACAGAAATGAGGTAGGGGAAGAGAAACTAAACTCCACCCATAGTGGTAGACTTATCCTTCCTGTTAGACTCGGCGAGTTTGGCCTGGATCATCGTCATACAGATTGGATCGTAACAAAGACCTGACCAAAGACCCATCTTAAATACTTTTCCAACTAAAGAAATGAGTCATCAATGATATAAGAGATTATATAAGAAATAGAACCTGAAAGAAACTCTAAGAACCTCCATGACTTATTCTGACAAATGCATATCACTAATCGTAGCATTCCTAGGAGTCATAATGGAATTAATTAGTGATTGTTATGAGCAATAGACCACTGATCTCGGGTGGATCATCATCACATGATACAGGCTCGATCAGCTTAGGTCATACCAACTGCAAGTGTGTAAGTTGTAGGAGTTACCCAAGTTTATCTGATCATGTATTAGGGTCCATATCAGAGGATGATAGATTAGTTAGATCCTGACTCATCATGATAGAGGCAACACATTCCAGTCCCTTAGGGCAGAGCCTACTTCTACATGGTCCTTACTTGTAGAGGAGTAGGGTATACTCACTAAAGGATGCTCAACTAACATAACCTATTATTGTATGGAGGCCATAGTACCTAGGCTGTAATAATCAGGGTAACCTTCATATAGTTATTATGACCATCAGTGACATTTGCTTACATAGACTCAACCAATAATTAGGGAATTATGTATAGTTAGGCAAAATAAGCTTACACTATGAAACCTATGACTAACTGGGAAATCATGGCACTAAGGAGTAGCATGAGTAGGATTTAAACCTATGATATTGTATATTACCATATAATAATACTAGGATATCCATACTACTAGACTATCCTACCACTTTTAAATAGAAATAGGAACTTGGATTCCTTAAGTCACTATTATATGGATAGGGCATGTACACTTAATTAAGAGTAAAGACATAGTCACATACATAGGAGTGTTAGAGCATACCTTCATTTACTATATACTATCAGGGTAACCTTTATATAGCTCTATAAATAGAAATAGGAATTTGGATTCCTTCAGTCACTATTGTATAGACAGGGTGTATACACTCAATTAAGAGTAAAGACATAGTCACATACATATGAGTATTAGGACATACCTTCATCTGCTAAGCACTATCAGGGTAATATTTATATAGCCTATAAATAGAAATAGGAATTTAGATTCCTTCAGTCACTATTGTATAGACAGGGTATATACACTTAATTAAGAGCAAAGGCATAGTCACATACATAGAGTTTCGTCACATACATAGGAGCATCAGAACTATAAAGGATAACTCCTTCAGTGATACAAACTAGATCTTAGTCTATATTAGGTTTTAGGTTAAATCAGGAAAGAACTCCTAATGACTAGGATTGGCTTATTAAAAAAGTAAAGACTTCAGAGATTATTGATGAGGCAGTTACAACAGCAATCAAAGACTATCAAAAAGTAAGAACCAAATTTTTTCCCATCTTTATATTTATTTTTTCTATAGCTTATGTATTTTAGGCCTCAACAATTCCTGAATTTGCAAATCTACTTAATATTTCCACCTTTATACTAACTAGAGAATTGTATAATTGATAAAGGGATTCTGGAGTATTTTGGGTTAAGCAGGCTTTTAGTGCTATGTATTTACTCCACCCTATGATTAAATTAATGATTAATAAATCTTTAGCTTTACATTATTGCAAATCCTATATGGCCACATTGTAAAGGATAGTTTGATGTGAATGTTAGGCTAACAATTATTGACCTATGGTTTAATTCTAGTGATCACTTATGTATTGGATAGTATTTATCTTCTGTATTAGTCTCTTCCTTATTACTTAATTACTAACTTTACTATAGTAAAGAATTATAAAGTAAGGCAAGCTATATATGTAACTATCATATACAACAGAGTGGAGGAGAAAGTACTATCACACATTACCACCTAGATGGAATTATTAAAGATTCTGTGGGTCATGAGTATGGTGAAATTAAGGTGGCAAAAGAATTTTCTCCTGATTCAGAGAAGTTGGTATAGGATAAAGAAAAGCTTATCCAAGTTCTATGCAATATGTTATTAGCCCTCTAAAGGCTTGTATATGATAAATGGCTAAATGTTTTTAATATTACAGTTGTAGGAATTTTGAATGCTAGTAAGTATATATTAATCATATTATTTAGTGCATGCATTTTAATATTAAAATTTTAGGGTTTTCTTGTAAAATATTGATAATGACCTCTCCTAGCAGTTATATATCTATTCTTCATCGAACATGAATATATGAGCTACTAAGTGAGGTATGCTATTTATCTAATATAGATAGTTTACTACATAAGCTATAGCATATTAAGGTTAGTATTAATTCTATTATATCTAAAATGTTATACTGTTACTTATAACTTATGGTCAATTGTTAAACAGACCTCTAAATATATTAATACTTGTATACCAAAATACTCTCTACAAAGTTCACCTGCTATTATTCCAGAACTTTTTTCAATATAAGACAGTGATTAGTAGTAAGTTTTCATTACGATAGCCTTACCTGAAAAAAAAAATTGTTATAGAAAATGGACTAAGAAAATATTTATTTTATTATAAGGTCTCTGAAAAGTTATTAAGGTTATAAGAGGCTAGGGGAGGTGCAGATGAGAATAGACTTAAGTGGGTTAAAGAGTAGGGGTAGATCTAAAAAAATTATTGGGAAAGAGTAAGAAGCTAAGAAAGAGGAATTTTTTTTTTTCTTTTTCTTTTTCTTTTTTTGGTTTTGGTTTTGTTTTAGTTTTAGTTTTTCTTTATATGAATTGATTAGCCCTCTAGATAAGTCTCTAACCTTATAGAGTACTATTAGGATTTTTCTTTTTATAGTTGATTTACCTATTAAAACTTATAGTTGGATATTTCTTTTATCTTAGCATTGGTTAAATTTACTCTTCAGTTATATATTATTTTTGCTTTCTTAGATTAATTATTTTATGATATGCTTTAGGGTGAATATATATATAAAAAAAAAACAATAAGGCAAACAATCTTTTTTAATTTTATTTTTCCCTCTTTCATTCTATTTCAAATTCCCTAACTGCCATACTCATCTATATTCATAATCCTATTAGAACCCATAAATGTTACCACCCTAACTCTTCCATTTTATGACATTCTCCCTCTAATGCTTTTCCTGTTTCTTTAATCCTTTCTAATTCTCTTAGTACCTTTGTACAGAACCATATAATAAATAAGGATATATATTCACTTGAATCAGAATTAGACTAAATAGGAGAAGATAGCTGATAGGATAAAGATAGATATTGGGATATAGGTTAATATTGGCCTAGAGGAGGTATAGTAGATGCCTAGGGTATTCCCATAACTATTGGTAGTTGACTTGAATATGTTAGTGGAAAACTAAAATACATATGTGTAGGTGCTAGCCTAGGTTGATAGGAAGTAGGATCAGAAGATGATTTCTTCATTGTTGAATATGCTGGTGATGAATATTTCTTATTTAGATTGCTAGGAAGTGGGAATTTAATATGGAGGGGCCAGAAATACACTGTTACCTTTTCTGACTAAATAGTATTATTCTACTCTGAAAGATAGATATTATTTAATGCATGATGAATCAAGTTAAGATGAATACAAATATTAGGATAGTTACAGCAACCCTGATCCTTACATCACTAGAGCTTGATAAGCTATGGAATAAAAGATATATTTTTGAGTAAATATAGCTGAGCTTCATCCTCAAGCTTTTAGGTAGTAGTCTATAAAAATTAGTTTTCTACTATAAAAATAAGTTTGATAAACATACTTAATACTTCTGCTTGTCTAAAGATAACTCCTCTCCTAGGCCTATCTAACTATCTACAACCTCCTCATTTTCAATTCTTCTATCCCCTTGCTAGGTTTCTTCTACAGAATCTACCTCTTTTATATAATGAACTTCAAGAATCACCTTTACAATTATTTTTTTTTTGCTAATAGCAAAACTTCGTGCTATTAACTTAACCTCATTCCAATCATTCAATCTATTCACTACCTTTTGCATAATATTCCCCTTTCCTTCCATGATCACTGCCTTTGTACTTTCATGGGTTAATACTAACCCTTTCTTGATAGCATACTTTGCTGATTCAAGGGATTCATGTGATCTGAATGCTTTAAAATCAAAGGAGGAGGTGCTAGCTCCAGTTACAGTAACAATGGTACTATCCTCAAATAACTTTGTAGCCTCAAACCAAACAAAAAGAGAAAGTAGAAACTGAGTATCCAGTTGGGTGTAGGCTGATGATTTCTGCACCTCGGTAGACTTTGCTATATGCTTTACTGGATGCTTTGCTAGAGTTGTTGATTCATTATTCGCTTTTGATCTCGGTTGCAGGGGTTCTGGGGTTTTGTCATGTTGCTGAGTAGGCTCGGCGAAGGTAGTAGGCTTAGACTGTGCTAGGGATGGCTTTCTTGTAGAGGAACGAGTTTTTGGAGCTTTATTTACCCAGTGTGTGGTTGATTTCAACTTTTTTGGGGCCATAGTGAGGGTGGGGAGGTGTGGGGAAGATTTTTGTGTGGTGTTGGTTGCTAAGCGATAGATTTGACAGACTTTTGCCAGCGACTATAGTCTATATTTAGGATTGTATGTAACAAAAATCAATTCCAGTACGCTCTCGTTATAAGGAACCCCGTTATAAGGAAAACCCCGTTATAAGCAAATAAATTCTCGGTCCCAACGAAAATTAGGTGTGAAAATAAGGAAATTCCGTTACAAGGAATTCCTCAAGCACCGCACAGAAACTCTTATAATGAGGGCAAGTCTAAATGCTACGATTGGCTATGTTTGAGAATGGGGAGTGAAAAATGTTCAGATGCGACAGCTGGAGGAGAGGTTGAAAGGGCAACAGATTGTCTTGGATTCTTTTTTTACGGACAATGTGCGTTAGATGCATGAGGATAGGCCATAGGTAGTATTGTGTGGTTCAGACGGCATTTTTATTTCTCGTTTCCGTTTAGTAATCATCTGCCTCTCTCGCTATAATGAAATTCTCGTTATAAGGATATGAAATCCCGGTCCCGACCATTTCCTTATAACGAGAGTCTACTGTAACTGCAATTGTTTCTTTGCTCTTCGTTCCCAAACAGATAGGTAATGTAATCTAACCCAGATGATCCGCAAAAATTATCCGCGGATGGTAGGTGCGTGTTATATATTTCATGTCATGCGCAACATTGCGGCGAGTCGGAATGTTATATTCTCAGTAATTTTACATATTCCGCCACGTTGCTCCACTCTAATCAAGCTAAATTTTTACTCGCATTCGCCATACACACGCACCACAAAAAAAAAAAAAAAAAAACAGACTCCGCAACCCTCGTAGTATTCCCGCGGCCGACTATACCCTCGTCGGTTTTTCGTTGGGAACCTCTGGAACATCTCCGACATCCTTCCCAATATGCTCCATTACCTTAATCCCCATTTCCCTCACCGCCTTCACTTCTTCGACAGTTGCACCGTTCCTCAAAGCACCATCAATATGCCATCCTATCTGCAGAGGCTGAGAAATAGCTATAAGCGATGCGATCAAGGAAAACGATGTCTCGACCTGCGTTATGATCTCGTTAAAGCTGTAAAGAGGCCCATATACAAGCGTAATGCAGTAGTAGACTATCTCCCCGTTAGTTTGCCCGCTCTTGTTCTGGGGAAATGAAGGGGGGCAAAGGGGAAACGGACGGAAGTCAGGATGAATTGTTGAGAGCGTTTCGAGCGTGCTGTTGGCCGAAGAACCGTAGGTGTCCTGGAAAAGTTTCATCCCGTGCGATGTCATTTCGTCGGGTGTCATGCTTGAATTGCTAGAGCGGCGGGTGTTAGCCGGGAATTTTGAGGAGGGAGCAATTATTACCGGAACATATGCTTGTCTTTGAGTTCCGGCGGTATGATCTTCGCGGTTTCCAAGAGAGTATTAATCATCTACAATCCGCTCACAATTAGCTCTGGCAAATTCGGGAAGATGCGAGGGTGAGTATGTACTCTTGGAGCTCCGTAAATAACGTTCACTTTGAACAACGCCTACTCATTTGAAAATTCTTAGCCTTCAATCCCGAATTCTGCCGAAGTCGGCTAAACAAACAAACCTCTTCAAACTTCCTGGTCAGCTGCAGCCTTTTCTCGAATTCATTCTCGGAAATTGCTCTCAGTGCATGCGCATACACCGCCGCCGCCTCCGAATAAAAATTGTTCGCCGCAAACACAATCGCCGCGACATAGAACCACGGGTTCACAAGCGTCGATTCCTTCGGAAAAAGCGCCTGTATCGAATCGAGGAATTCCCGGGATGCCAAAGAAGTGCCATTCTCTGCGCCGACCATAATTGAGTTTCCGACAACTTCCATCTCTGCACCGTTCATCAGGAATTGAGAGGCAACTGCGAAGGTCAGGGTTGGTTACGATGCTCTTGGATTTGAAATTCATAACGGAATGAAGCCTTACTTATGGAATATGGGGTATAACGGTATTGCACCAAGGTTGCAGTAATACGGTATCGTAAGCGATCTTATGAATTGCTCACGATATCGTGCTTCTGGCAGTGAATGCCGGAGCTTAGCCTATAAATCGGCTTGTCCTTCCTTGTTAAGAGCTAGGACTGAGGGATATCATGTCTGAGTAAGCTTGTACCAAATGGAGACTAGGGTGTCGGTGGTTTGGTTGGTGGGAATGCATACCGTTACTTCCGATAATTCCACTCTCTTGATAAATCCATGCTTTTGATAATTCTATCGCTTGTCGGTAATCAGGTATGCTATATGGGGGAAAAGCATGAATAATTCCATGTTTCTAATAATTCCAATTTCCAGCGAGAATCGGGGACAAAATTTCCGGAGAAAGTAGGAAATTCGGGCAACAATGTACGCTCCCAAGGTCAGGCGGGGAATAACTTAGAGCTCCAGTGGGCTATTTTTGTCGTCAGTTACGTCCATATTTGGTTGTCTGTTTTTTGATTTATCATGTACTGCGAGGCTGGGGATGGTCCTAGTCCATGCATAATGAGAATGCAAGAGGGTGATTCTGGTGAATGACAAATTATACGAAGTGCATGTATCAATATTCGTGCGACCATCTTTGAACTTGTATATGTAAGTAGAGTACATGACGGAATAGGAGTTCCGCACATTGATTACGCTTATACGCTATTGGAACTTTGGGATACTTATGGCCACCCGAAGCGTGTGGTAGTAGCATCGCAGCGAGTGATCTTTCGTGATTCACGCGAGACCCACTCAGGATTTGTAGTGCCTAGGGCTTTCTTGTAAATGATTTCGCTTATATTCTAGATTAGGCTCTAGGAAAATGGCGCGATTGAAACCTTATCTACGTCGGTAGTCTGGGTTGGGGCGGAGGGGGGGAAAAAAAAAAGGCTATGACTAGGGTATCAAAGATGGACTAAAAAGCGGGAGGCCAAAAACTCATCAAAAGTCAGTCAGTGAAGGCGGTAATGAATGTCCGTATGAATGATTGAGAATTAATATAACTATAGAAAAGATACTTAAATAAAGTCTACTAAAAAAGCCAGGAAAGTTTCCGGAAATTGGCCAGGGTCTGTCTATCCGCGAAGGTGACAATGATGAGAAAATGTAATGACATGGGCTAAGGATATCTAAGCAGGGTTCCAAAAATCATCCCAGTATTACCTGTGGTCAATGAAGACGGTAATGGTCAAGATTCATTAAGGATATTATTGGGTGTGGGAGACCCAAAAAAAAAGGTTGCAAAAAGTAATCAATGCCAAGTCGCGAGGACGATAAAGGTATACTAATAGTTCCTATTCATGCCGCACTAACCTCGTGGAATGCGAATAGTGGAGATGTGAGGTCTTGCTTAGGTACTGTATTTGGAGAAGCAATTGAGTTTTGTAGGAGAGGAAGCCTATGCTAACCGGCACGGCGGCTATTACTACTAACTAACGTTGATGTAGTTTATTTGGCTACAACATCGCCTTGCCCCCTTCAACAAAAATTAGAGGTAACTGGGGAACTGGATACGCATATATGCGAGTCTGCGAAAAGCGGAAAAATACTGCCGTCTATTCCACCTCTCATATATAAAAGCCACAATGCCAAAATATCGTTGATGTTCTGATATGCAAGCCGCAGAGCGCCATGGTTGACTTACGCAAGGACGGAAACAACCTATGCGGGCCGAGGTTAGGGTTGTTATTATAATTCCAGATTTGAAAGTGCTGTTCGGGTAGACATGGCGTTGACGCTTGGGAGCTAGCCGATCGAGTACCTAAGTGTGGGTAAGCGGTAGTTTTCCCTCTTGCAAGTGTTCGATCCATTCTTTTCTCGCAGTCCTTAATCGCCGCAATTCATTCGATTTTTTACTAATGGGCTTTGTTTTTTTTAACATCGATAGGAAATTTGATCAGGCTGTGTTTATGTTTTTCAAGCTCTTCACGTGCATAGCAGCATTCGAGAAAAATCATTTCCGTGGAAAATCGGGTGTGTCGGGAACTTGTCATGATATGTCACTCGACGAGACTGCCGTCCACAAGCGCTCACACTACCTCAAATCCCACAATCGATGTCCCAGAAGCACATGCGTAGGCACGTACACTGTGGTCATAATCTAATTTTGTAGCAAATATGAATATGTTTCTGAACTTTCTTCCGCGCGTGTAATGAAACTTCATGCAGTTGTAGTACTTTGGAATTTTTAGAGTAGAGTAAAAACTCGATCATCGCCCTTTGCCCTTGCCACCGAACTCATATAATGGCTTATAGAGTGTGGAGTTAAAGAAGTGAAGCATGGTCATGGTATCTATGAATATTTGCAAGAAACACGCAATGTAGAATACATGAGCATTTCCCAGAAAGTATTTTTATTGATTAATCGTGTAGATTAATTTAAGCGTCTAATTTAGCTAAGATGTAAAAAACTAACTAGTGGGGTATTTCCAGACCCATCTTTTCGAATCGTGAGAAGTGAAAGAAGAGACAGCGATGACCGCACGGTAGGGAACGGGAGATTTACCTTGAAACATAGATAGCGGAAGGCGATCTTCATACTCGATAATTGAAAAAAGGGGGAGTGAAAAGAAAAGCAAAGAAGAGAAAAGAAAAGAAAAAAAAGGAGGATCAAAAGACCCCCCCAAAAAATGGTTCCAAAAATTAATCAAAGTCAACCCAGGCAGGGGACAATAATCAAAGTGTATGGATTAAAAAAGACCCAGTTTCCAACATTCATCTCAATCATGAGCCAAATTAGGGCGGCAATGATGGAAACGAATCAAGGACGAGCCGAAAAGGCTCGATTGATTCCAAAGAATGTCAACCCCGAAGGGGACAAAGAGAAGGTCAGCCACGAAAGCGACGATGAAACCTCCAGTACCCCATAGGTTCAGCCAAAAAAAAACCGAATAAAGTTCCAAAAATTGAGGAATGTTAGCCCACGAGGGAGACTAGGAGTGGAAGTCAATCCGCAAGGGAGATGATGGACAGGAGCTTAAGTTAGTAGTATGATAGAAGAAGTTGAGAGATGAGAGGGGACTTACTGAGGAATGGTGGTGGATGTGGGGTAGTGTTGCTAAGTAGGAGAGGATGCCGTCATCGTCAGCGAATAGTTTATCAGCGATCAATGCAGCAGTAGTGCAAGTGAAGTATTTGAATAGCAGGAGGAAAAGTAGCAGGATAGAAAGCGCAGCAGAAGTAATCGCGAGAAAAATAACCAAAAAAAAAAAAAAAAAAAAAAAAAACTCGCAA
>JABYPW010002852.1:0-10104 GCA_016880775.1 Phymatotrichopsis omnivora | reverse complement strand
GGAGGGAAATTCAATTTTATTTTATCTTTTCCTAATTAAGGGCAAAGCTATAGTCATATACATAGGAGCAAACTTGCTAAGCACTATTAGGGTAACCTTTTATATAGCCATTGAGGTTATTAGTCGTATTTGCTTAAATAGACTTAACCAGTAATTAGGCAACTATACAGAGTCAACCAAAACTTGGTTACACTATAAAACTTATGACTCTTACAGCAGGTGTCTTCTTGATGATTTAGTAATGTACAAGTACCACTCAACCATGATGTATTACTGAGTAAACTCAGATATCTCAAATATAATTCTGGATCCACAAATACAAGTTCCTAGAGAAGAGCAGAGAAAGTGCAAGAGATTTTATCGCTGAAGAATGAATATATTCTTAAGGCTTGTAGCTAGTCTGTAGACTAAAAAGAGAAGAGAGGGAAACTACAGAGACCATGAAAAACCACTTTCTTTTATAGACTTTCTAACCAAGGAGATGACTTAGAATTAATATAAGAAATAGAACCTAAAAGAAAACTTATACCTTATTCTGATAAATCTAATATCACTAATCAATACTCCTAGGAGTCATAATGGAATTGATTAGCAATGTTATGAGTATAGATCACTGATCTTATCTGAGATCATCATCATGCAATACTACTTGACTAGATCATAGGTCATACCATCATGATTGACTAGATCATGTGAGTTACCTGAGTTATCTAACCATGTGTTAGGATGCATACCAGCAGTGACTAGATTAGTCAAATCTCAGCTAACATGATCAATGTAACATATTGCGGTCTTTAGAGGCTAGAGCCTATACTTGATGGATAATATCCACTTAACTATGGATAGGAATACTCACTGAAATTGCTCATATAATATAACCTATTATCATGTGTATCCCATGGCACCTGTGCTGTAACAATGACTAACTGGGAAATCATAGTATATTATGAGTAATGTAAGTAGAATTCGAACCTATGACATTGCACATTGCTGTACAATGACACCAGGATAGCTATACCACTAGACCATCCTCACCTCTAAGAAGAAAGAATAGACTTTTGATCTCTTTCAGTCACTAACATATGGATAGGTCAGGTATATCCTAATTAAGGGCAAAGCCATAGTTACATATATATGAGTAAACTTGCTAACCACTATCAGGGTAACCCTTTATATGGCAAGAAGAAAGAATAGGTTTTTATTTTCCCAATTGTGGAGTTTTATATGTACCTAACTAGTGGAGTATTTATACTTAATTAAAAGTAGGGACAAAACTAAGGTAGGTAGATAGAAAGGAATCCTTTGCTTTAGCCACATACCTTCTAAAAGATAGTAAAAAATCCTACACTCCTGCCAGTTGCATTACCTGCTTCCTTTATAAAAGAAATTCTTTGCTACTCCTAACCACAACCTTTTCTCAAGGCCTGAAACAGTTGCTTCTATTTTGCTGTATAGGGGGAAGGGGGTGGTTAGCTGAGCGACCTTCATTGTTTGATATATATGATAATAGGCTATACTCTTAGGTTAAATCACTGATTATCCTTCTTAGGACTATCATTTAGGTTTGGCTACACATATGGCCATAAGAGGGGGTGAGCAGTTTTTGCAGTCACTTTCTGCTTAGGAGGTGTTAATGGTATATATCTTAGGAGGTAGAAAAGTTCAGTAAAGACCTTATAGGTATAAAGCTATAAGTATTACTAAGTGAACTCAGATATCTCAACTTATTCTTCTCAACTGAATAATATCTTTCCTACATCTACTAAGAGATAGAACATGGAAAATATAAAGTTGCAAAGATAAGGTGAATATATTCTTGAGACTCAAAGCTAGTCTCAAAGCTAAAGAGGAAAGGAAGGAAATGATAAAAATGATGAGGATGATTACTCAGTTCAATTTAGTAACTACTCTACTTCTTCTATAGCTACTTAGGCTATCTATATGCAGTCAATAACTATGGTGTATCACCTGTTTCTCCCCTAAACTGAACCAAAGAAAAGGAAAAGACAAAAGAAAAGACTTATAATAAATTAACAATGCAACCGACTGCACCTATCGTGGGACAAAGTGGAAAAACATATAAGTGAGAAAACAAACAAGAAAACAACTATAACCCTCATACTCCTCTCTAGCAAGGTGAACCTTGGAACAACTGGTAGACTACAAGGTACAACTATATATAAGTCAAATAGAACATAAGAAAAGAGAAGGCCAGAAAAACCTAATATGAAAGAAATGGTTACTGAGCATGCTAAGATAACTGTCCTTAAACAAAGAGAAAAGGGTAGGGGAGAGGTTCTATAATTCTATCAACTCAGCAGTGGTAGCATAGAGGTTGTCTACCATTTGCTTCTTGTCAGTCAAGGTTCTGAGGTAGTTAGGACAGGTGGGATCATTGGCAGGATAGGGGGTGAGGTAATTAGCATATTCAAATACTGTATAGTCACTAATCTCCCTTTATACTTGTACTCCATATTAGTATAGGAGTGCTCGAAGAGGGTGTGAGGGCTAGTGCAAAGCCAGAATTATATGGGGCAAGTGTATTGGAGCTGGCAGTAGCTGTAGTAGCAGCAGTATATGCACTAAGTAGAATAGGAGAAGGATATATATACTATTCATTCCTGTGCACCTTGTTGAGGATGGACAGTCCCTAGGAAATGTAGTAGTAGTTGTTGTTAACAATGATGGTAACCACAATAGATAAGGCAGTTTTGCTGATGAGCTTGTCATTCAATGCTAGCCAGCATAGGGTTTAGGTAAGGAGTACTCTATAGTTGTACATCTCAATCTCATTCCTGATCTTGGTCATGTACTCTACCTCAGTGGTGTTGGAGATAGGGGTTAGCCTTCAAAGCATTAACCTAGCAGAGTCCCTAGCTTGAATACTAGGTAGTGATATTTAGTTATTGAGGGGTGCCTATCTATCCTATATAGTAAGGAAATTTCCTACATGAATAATACATGAGTTTCATTGCAGAGTATCAGGATAAACCTTCATATACAGATAATATTTGTCACAACTCTACATTGCCACTAGCAAGAACTTCATGCTGGTTACTCAACACTATAAACTGTGCCACAATATACTATAAGGTTTACACCTTAAGCAAAGTACAGTGGACAAAGTTGGCAATAGATTAGTAATAACAACTTGAACTCGGCACTTCACCAATGCAAAATAACAGTCCTCTTAAGCTATCATGAGATCCTATAGGGATGAGTGTGTAATAGATTAGCAATAACTACTATATGATGTTACAGCTTAGTAGCTCTTAACCACCTTCCTATTATCTAGCAGATTACTCTGCTTTAGCTAACTGTGTCTTACTTTATTTTGGATTAACATAAGGGAAAACTAACCATAGTGTCTAGGAGCATCTGAGTGTTTCATCATTATATGCTCTACATAAGTGAGTCCTATAAAGAGATTTGCCTCTCACATTTAAGGTACAAAGGTGGAGATTTTACAGAAGAGAATATAATTCCTATAAGGTAGATATTAGTACAGCCATGGTACTAGGGCCTACATGCGATAATAGGTTATGTTAGCTGAGCACCTTCAGTGAGTATACCCCACCACCTTGGCTTGGATCTTTCCTGCAAGTGTGGGCTATACCTCTAAAGATTAGAATGTGTTACCTCTATCATGTTAGTTAGGATCTGACTAATCCTAACTAACAGCTAATATATACCCTAACACATGATTGGATAACTTAGGTAACTCATTTGTCTAGTCAATGTGATGGTATAACCAATAAGCTGATTAAGCCTATATCATATGATGATGATCTACCTAAGATCAGTGATCTGTAGCTCATAACATCACTAATCATTTCTATTACAACTTCTAGGAATGTAATGATTAATGATACAAATTTGTCAGAATGAGTCATTGAGGTTCTAAGGGTTTCTTTTAGGTTCTATTTCTTATATAATCTCTTATATTGTTGATGACTCATTTCTATAGATAGAAAACTATATAAGGATGGTCTTTAGTCAGGTCTATATTTTACAGGATGTAAAAAACTAGCTTAGGGAATCAAATTTACATTAGGTCTATGTTTAGGCCAAACTAGCTAAGTCTAACAGGAAGGATAAGTCTACCACCATGGGAGGAGTTTAGTTTCTTTTTTCTACTTTGTTTTTTATTTTTCTGCAATAGAACTTATGTCTTACTGCTTCAGTAAAGTGTGGAAGAGATTGCACATTTCTCTTTCTCTCTTTTCTTTTATTTTTCTTCGCTTGGTCATGTACTTGGTATAAGGGGTTTTTCTTTCATTGTTTTAAGGTTCACCTCATGATTGTTTTTCCCTAGCTAGGTATTTGTATGTAGTTGTCTGCATTTCCTTTTTGGTATGAGTAGGTGGAGGATTTCCTTTTAGGTTCCTGAGTACAAGTAGGTAGAGGAGGATCTTATCCCTTTCCATTATGTTCTTGCTCTTAGTTGAGTATAAATGCCCTGCTGGAGGGGATGGGATGTAAAAAACTAGCTTAGGGAATATAAGTAAAGTCAGGTCTATATTCTAGGGCACTCAGTCTTCTCTTCCCTTCCCCTATATTACTATGAGTAGAAACTATCACCAGTGTCACCCTCAGCTGGTGAAAAGACTACACCTACTACCAAAGAACAGTTTAGAACTATTCACATACCAAACAAAACCCCATAGTGAGATGTTGAACCAGTGTAGTGACAGTGTCCTATAAGAGTGAATGGTAGTCACTGTAGATAGGTTGAGAGTCCCCACAGTGTAACTCATGTTATTCACTTCTATACTTCGTAATACATAGGAGAGTCTTATGACAGCTCCTACACCAAAGTGCAAAAATTCCCCACATCACTTCTCCCAGAGTTCATAGGAGTAGTGAGTAGGCCACCTAGAGAAGTGAAACATTGGGGGAAAAATTGGTTGCCACATCGGCTAAATTGGTGGTTAGCTGGCCTAACACTTCTTAAGCAAGAAGTAACCATAAAAACTGCCCTTACCTCGCTTAACAAGGGCATGATGGTGGCTAAACTTAATCTTACATGGTTATAATTTGTGAATGACTACTACTAAACTAAACCAAATGGATGTAACTATTGCAAGCCTTGAGGGAAGGGCATGGGCAGGAGCAGTGAAGGATTTGTTTTGTCTTAGGAATGGGAAATGCAAGCAGCAGGTGTGGAGGATTTTTCTGTCCTTTGTAAGGTAAGTGGCTAGAGTAGAGGACCATCCTGTACTCTCTAGTTATGTTCTTACTCTTAATTGAGTGTAAATGCCCCACTGGGGGTATGGCATGTAAAATAAGTAAAAAGGGAATAAAAGTAATGTCAGGTCTATGTCCAGGTCCATATTAAAGTACACAGCAGTCAAAATAGCAGTCCCCCAGGGAGGGATTGCCCATCTCCCCTCTCCTCTTCAAGATATATATAGCAAGACTGACAAGAGATAGTGGGGCACTAAAAACTTACATGTACATAGATTACCTTTGTATTATGGCAGAAGGGGATAGCTATGATGAAAACATGAAAAGAATTAAGGAATTCTGTGGTAAGGAACTATAAGCTAGGTTAGAATAGCTTAAGCTATCACTATTAGAAGGGAAGACTGAACTCCAACACATCAAACTAGGCCTGAATAAATAGCTCCCCCAAATAACAGTCTAAGGATAAAGCTTCCAACACAGGCCTACCATCAGATACCTAGGGATCATCCTACATGAAAAAGAAGGTATCCTGTATCACTGCTAGTACAGAATAAGAAGTATATAAGCAGTACTAGCTAGGATATCTAGACTGTCATCTGGAGGCAAAGGTCTTGTGCTAGCCATAGCCATCAAACTAGTAAAAGCAGTTGTCATGCCATTGCTCCTCTATGGGGCTGACACTTTCTACCCTTTCAACATCACTGACAAAGTAACTAGAATACTAGAGACAATACTTGCCACCAGTATCAAGTGGGTATGGAGAATGTTCCAAAGCACCAACAACAGAGCAGTACTAGTCGAAGTAATAGTCTGGCTAGCTAAACTATAAATTCGAAGGTACCAAAGCAACTATGTGGCTAGGCTTCTTACAATTAGCCTAGAACACCCAAACTAGCTGAGACTTCCCCCACTACTGGAAAGAAACATAAACTGACCTAGCTCCCTGAGAGCTATATCATAGAGAGCTGAAGAAAAAGGCCAACACTCTAGAAAATGAATGCTCTAAATAGATACAATGCTCAACACTATTTGGGAAGACATTAGTACCAACACTTTCTGAAATTACAAACTCCTGCCCCCTATAAGTCCCTAGCCTATCAGCACCAATAGAAGACTGAGAATTGCAGATATGAAAAGCAAAGGGCAAGCACTCAAGGAATACCTAAAAGAGCACCCCAAAAATTAGCTAGCCCTGTATACTAACACCTCAAAGGTGGGAAAAAACAGCTAAGTTAGAGGAGCAGTAGTAGTATACCTAAAGAATAAGTAAATAGGCAGCAAGTCAAAAACCCTAGGAAGCAGTATCTATATCTTTGATTGAGAGCTAGACTCAATACTCAAAGTATTTAAACTAGTATGGACCCTAGCCAATAGTCACCTAGTCAAATCAGTGGCCATATACACCAACAGCTAGGTAGTGATCATAGTAGTAGCCACCCTATACCCTAGCCCCATGTAGTACATAGCTAAAGAAATCTTCTAGTGAAATGCAGAACTTATGTCTAGAAATATCCAGACTAGGATACATTAGGTGCCAGCCTATGAATGAATTTAAAGTAATGAAAAGGCAGTTTAGATGCCCAAAGCAAGGTCAAAAAAACCTGAACCTAAGGTGGAAAAAGGAACCATATGAAAAAAGGTCATCACCGGATCGCTCATCTAGACCAAGCATCCATAACATAAACATTTAGAATTCTATTGCTGCTCAAAAATCTCCTTGAATACCTGACTGTAACCAAGACAGGACTTCCCCACAACCTAAACTAATACAGACTCCAAGTGCAAGTAGGTGCTCCTCCCTGCAGACCATAATCTTGTACCCTAATCTCTTCCCCCTTGATCCCTAGTCAGTGCAGTTTGTGTAGACCTTATGCCTACACAATTAGATTGATGAATAACTCTTTCACTGATGGAGATCCTTGTAAGCAATTATCTCCACTATATCCTTTATACATCTCCCATTTTTCCTTATCTCTATTGTCTAGTGATGGAGGATTTGTGGTAGAGGAAATAGCTTTTTATACTTTTTCTGATCTTTTGCTTCAGCACTATATTTTTCCTAATCTGATTTTGAAAGGGTAGTTTTTGTAAGAAAGAGGAGGACAACTTTTGAGCACACCATAGTCTTTGACTATATATGGATTCTTTTGTAAATGCAAGTTTAGAAAATGAAAAATGAGTAATCATCATCATCATTATCATCCAGGCCAAGACCAAGGAGTGCCTCTGGAAATCCTTCAAAGAATATACAGGAAGACCAATGGACAAAAAGGGTGATACCTATACTACCATAGATAAGTACACAGCTACAAGAGCTTTTCAGTTCAGAACAGGGAGAGTGTATATCCTGAACCTTCCGTATTATCACCATGACCAAAACATATACCTCTGTGGTAAACCGTAAAGCATTGAACACTACTTCCAGGAGTGCATGACCCTGACTATATAGAGAGTGCTGATTAGAAGGACCATGACCAAGTAACTGCTATATGAAAAACTTAACCTCTAGACCAAGCTGGTCAAGCTAGGCCTAGGAAAACTACCTCACCTACCCCATAAGCCCACTATAGTAGTGATAGTATAAGAGGAGGGAATGTGAAGTAGATGGGGTTTCCTTCCTTTACTTTA
Source organism: Phymatotrichopsis omnivora (assembly GCA_016880775.1). Classification (NCBI taxonomy): domain Eukaryota; kingdom Fungi; phylum Ascomycota; class Pezizomycetes; order Pezizales; family Rhizinaceae; genus Phymatotrichopsis; species Phymatotrichopsis omnivora. Next base: position 2,289 of record JABYPW010002852.1, on the reverse strand, counting down.
TTAGAAAATCTTTTTCTTTTCTTCCTTTTCCATTTTTCTCTTTTCTTCTTCTTTTTTCTTTTTCTACATAGGATTTTTTTCAGTACAAGTAGGTGGATGAACATGACTTTTTTAGCAAGAGTAGGTGGAGGACTATCCTTTGTTCTCTGGTTATATTCTTGCTTTTGATTAAGTGTAAATGACCTACTGGAGGAAAAGGGATGTAAAATAACAGTAATTATGAATATAAGTAAAGTAAGGTATATGTCCAGGCTTCTTTGGTCCTTCAAATTACCCTATATATTATTAGTTCTCAGCTATTAGTATCATAATGCACTGACAAACATCGTGACAATATCTCAATGTACATACTCCTCCTAACCCCACCCTGATCCTATCCTACTGGAGGTAAGGAATGAAGCCGCCTTACTCGAACATATCATGTGCTAATTCACGACTTCCCCCCTTTTCAAAGCAATAGACAGTTATAATAAGCTGATAAAGCTTATGAACCCCCTAGCTGAAGGCTAAGTCTAGACTGCATACCTCAAGACCAAGTAGTTTGAATTCTATTTTACTGTCTTCCTATCCCTTCTCACCTCTGTGAACAATATCTAGGAGGCAGTCACTACCCTTGTCGCTAGCTAACAGTCCCTTGAAGCTCACTTCGATAAACTAGAGGCCTCTACCACCTGCAATGCCACTACTATAGCCTCAGGTAAGGTAGGCCCTACTGAAGTCAACCTTGCACTTTTAGATTCTATCAAAAAGCTGTGGTCAGAAATATCTAAAACTGTAAAAGTGGTGAAGAAGATCTCTTCCTCCCTCTCCCCCCCTACTCCTGCTATACCACCTGTAGTGGCCCCCACTAATGATTTTACCTAGGTATAGGTAGTGAAGAAGAACAAAGGCAAAGCCCTAGCTGAGCTATAATTGACTGCTACATCCCCTCCTTCCCTAAAGTACCCTACCAAGCAAGAATGGGAGATCATCGTTAATCTTGAGGGAGAAGTCCCTGAGTTTAACCCTATTACTGTCTAGGACACTGCCAACTCCACCCTAGTAGAGAAGAAAGCCCCATCTGCCTGCTGAGTTTACTCTGTATACAAAGCTAGAATAAGTAACATATTCCTCTCTATAATAGAGAATAACATTGGCTAACAAGTCCTTGGGTACAAGCTAAACATTGAAGAAGGTATTCGGAAGTTCTTCCCTGCAACTACTGGCCTGTGCTGGAACTTTCTCCACAAAAAGTACATTATGCATAATGTGCTAACCCCTGTCCTCAACACCTCTGAGTTCAAGCATATATCACTTATCTGCAAGGAGATCAAGATATTTAACTATGGTATTATCCTTGCCCAAACCCCCTACTAGCTCACTTCAAAGGATAAGCTCATTACCAAACCTGCTTCCTTGACTATCATCACAATGGTAGTGAACAACAACCACTACTACATCTCCTAAGGCCTGACGATTCTCAACAAGAACTGTTAGACTGATACTTACATTACCTTCTCAAAGGCTACTCAGTATTCCCAATGGTGTTGCTTTGGCCATCACTAGTTAAAGTACATATACTCCGCCTGCTGCCACCTTTGTACTAGACACTCTTCCATTTTTGAACATTCCTGTAGTAATATAGAATGTAAATGCTATGGATGATAATATGACCATACAATGCTCAAATGTGCTAACTACAATGCTACATACCCTGCTAACGATCCCCTCTGCACCAAATATTTGAAGGCCTTAGCTGAAAATAATAAGAGAGTAGAGAACCTATATACCATAATGGAAGAGGGAAAGGAGCTTTAGGGCCCCTCAGTAGTCTTATCTCTTTTTCTGCTTTTGTTATTCTTTTTTTATAAAAGGTTTATAAGTTTATCTTGTGTTTTCTCCTTTATATTTTTCTCCTTCCCTTTTCTTTGGAGAGTGGTTTTTGCTTGTACCTCAATCCCTTGTAGTTGTTGTAAGGTTTGCCTCGCTAGAGATAGGAAAGAGGTTCCCTAAGCTTTTTCTTTAGATTCTTACTTAAGTTCTCTCTGCTATTATTATGTGCTGGGTTGGTCACCTTTTATGCTAGTCACATTTTCTTTTTTAGAGTTTGCTTTCCCCTGCCATTCTTTACTCTCCACCCTGTCTCGTCTTTAGTTTATTATGTGTAAGCAAGGCGGATTCGGGATTAAACCTATATTTTACATGTAAACTGTAGACTACGCTACTGACCTTAAGTTAACTATCTTTTTACCTCCATCATAGCTTTATACAGCTGCATGTAGAGGTTCTTTTAGACAACCCCTTCAGGGT
>JABYPW010002851.1:0-10111 GCA_016880775.1 Phymatotrichopsis omnivora | reverse complement strand
AAAAAAAAAAAAAAAAAAAAAAAAAAAAAAAAAAAAAAAAGGCTAGAAGACAGCGGAGGCTTCTATTCACGATCCTTGATAGCTCTACATGGAGGGCTACAAATCCGGAATCCCAGTCCACTTACGCCGCGGAATGGTGTGCATCACGTAAACGCGAATAAAAGCAGGGTCCTTATCATGTGGTTATTTCATCATCTCTGGTAATCCATCCTTGCCAACCCCACCGCGAAGCACTCAACGCGTCTCCCTCGACATCCTCGCGTGAACTCAACTAGCGGCCCCCACCCCCACACGCAAGTTCGCCAGATCATGTGCGGAAGGTATCCAGATCTCCATGTACAATCGCGGCCGTGAAGCAGTAACCTCGTGAATCGGAATAATAGCTAATTCCTGGAAACAGATACGCCCTCGCTTGCCGTCCTCGGGAAATACGACGGCGTCTCGAGGACGTGGGACTCGATATCGACGAGGCTCCAGATGACGAGGATCCCAGGATTCGCCAAAGCTATAATGTGGCGCCCGGATATGTCGAGCCTGTTTGTAGGGCTGTGGTCGCAGCCGATGGTGTTGCTGGAAATGATCACAAGGTGGAGAAAGGTGCCCAGAAGACGATTAGATATGTCCTTCAGCCGATGAAATGGGGTCAGTTTGACACGATTCTTTTTGTTGCGCTTATCGTTTTATGTGCAATGGATTTTTGGAACCTGGCGGGATTCATCATTTATTTACTCTATTTTTCGCTAGGGAATTGATGACCGCTGATTCTGATGGGGATATTCGCTTAGGTTTGATACCATCTTGGACCAAAAGAAATCCTGATTACGCGACATTGTTGAAGACAATAAATTGCCGCGACGATTCTTTGTTCGAGAACAAGGGAATGTGGACGTCGATGAAGCATAGTAAAAGATGCATCATCGTCGCACAAGGCTTCTTTGAATGGTTGAAAAAAGGGAAAGAGAAGGTAAAAATATTATTCATCTTCGCGTTATTTTGTTGTCGTTTTTAACACCTCATCCCGAGGTGGGAAAGACACGAATTCGAGTTAAGATATTCTCAGATACCTCATTTTGTCAAACGTAAAGACGGTCAATTGATGTGCATGGCCGGGCTCTGGGATAGCGTCCAATACGAAGGTAACTAACCCTTATTTTCATCTTCTCCATTCCACTAATCCGTCAAAAAAGGTAGCACCGAAAAGCTTTATACCTATACCGTAATCACGACTACCTCAGCCTCCACCTCCGTATCTTTTCTCCACGAACGCATGCCGGTGATCCTAGAAGGTGAGGATTTGAAAACATGGCTATCGCCAACAATAACAACTTGGAATAGTACTCTCCAGTCTCTTCTTAAACCGTACAGCGGCTCCCTGGAGGTCTATCCGGTCAAGAAAGAGGTTGGAAAAGCCGGCAATGAATCAGCCGACTTCATCGTCCCGCTCGATTCGAAGGAAAATAAAAACAACATAAAGAATTTCTTTGCTTCACCGAAGTCGAAACCGGTGCAGAAGATGGAGCAAACGGAGACGGAGAATAATGCATCAATTCCGGATTCAGAGGAAATAGGTACAGGAGTGAAGAGAAAGTGGGAGATCGAAGAGGAGGGGGAGGAGAAAGAGGGATTGACGGGGAAGACATTGAAGGTTGAAAGTGGAAGTTTGAAGGATACCAACGATATTTATGACCGCAAAGAGAAACAGAATATCAAACCTGTAACTGGGGGGCCTACCGGGTCGGCCACCAGCAATAAATCAAGCAACAAAGTGCCAGACAAGAAAGGAAAGGGACCGTCAACCAAAGGGGACGTCAAAATTACGAATTTCTTTTCTACGAAGTAATAAGTTTTTCCTTCTCTTCTCATATTGCAGTGTTTTTTTTCCCCATTTCTTGATGACTATGTCTGATGATTGGTACTGGTTGAGATATTTTTCTTTTTTCCGTTCTATTCATTTTCTTTCCTTTGCAAACAGTGCGGTATAAAATGAATGTAGTATTCAACCTAACCCTCAATGAATTCGAAAACGTGTTAAGTGATTTTTACTGGACTATGATTTACATCCCTTCCACGTCTATCGTTACATTGCATGATGTGCAGTTTGCCACTACAAATGCATGTTCAGTTTCATGTTTTGAAGCTAGCTTTCCCTCACGGGCGATTTGTACTCACCGCACGTTCTTTTCATTGACGTTCTCACGTTAGTGTATGGACAAATGTTTGTCTTTCCTTTCTCGGGGGCGGGTGGGCTGCTGTTGGTCGGGGTTTGGTCAAGCGGGTCGTTGCGATATCATTTCTCCGTATTTGAATCCTGTCCTCCCCTTTAAAAAGAGGATTGTTAGTCAGTTTGCTTTGCGGCTCTGCGATAAGCTTTTAGCTGTTTTACGGTTTGCGTTATAGCTTGGCTGTTTTATCACAACTTATCACTCGAGTTTTGTCTCTCCCGCTTCCTTCTCTTCTCCAATACCCTTTTATCTCCTCTCTCCCTCTCAGCAAATTCCTTAACTACTTGCCTTAATTCTCCTACAGCGCTTGCCACCTTCGAAAACTCCCAGGCCAAGATTGACATTTTCCTACACTCTCTTCGTTGTTCCTTACTTCTAAGCTTACAAAATCTCTCTTTTTTTTTCCCCTCCTTCACCCCCTTATTATTCTTCGCTTCTTTCTTCGTTTTTTTCCCCCTTATCTTTCCCTCCCTATAGATTGTAGTTACCACTGTTATTGCTACTTGTTTTATTCTTTCTCTTCATGCAGCTATTGTTTTTCCCTCGACTCCGTTGATGATGTTTATTGGCCAATACCTTATTTGAACCCTTGTTTTTTTTCCTTTTCAATGAATATTTGTTCCTTTTTCACGCCTTTTACAGGCATTTGAGCCAATACACATTGCTTCAATTGAAAAAAAAAAACAACAAAACAACAAAAAAAAAACGGAGATATGTGCAGGGTAGATGGCTACGAGGCTTCAAAAAACAGGAAAACCCGAATCAAGTCACGTGAGTAGAAAGCTCTTCAGGATCGTTTGTCCGTCTACATACATACTAAATAAACCTCAAAAATTCTCTCTTTTCATTCTGAACCGCAGGCGATTTCATGTCATCTGTAAACCTTAGCCGAGTTTAGCTAAGTTTATGTCATCTGTCCTCGCCAATCGGTTTTCCCCCGGCACTGATATGGTCAGCGAAATAGCCTCGGTGCCCAAAGGACGAGAGGGGTTTGGGTTTAAAATCGTGTCAAGACTGCAGAATGTTTAAGCAACCTATCAGGATGCTTGTGGTTACCTCTGAAGTGCGAGTGCCGCTTGTCCTAAGTCTTTCGTTTGCTTTCATTACCATATAGAGAAGTGCTTCCCAGTACGTAGCGAAGGAAGCAGAAAGTGGGATAGAGGATGTGTGGGGACATGGCTTGGAGCGAATTGTAAGAAGTGTTTCAAATATTAAACAAGAATACCGAAACCTTGCAATGTATCCAGATACAAAAAAAAGGAGCACGTAAGACGTCATACGTCAGTTGCTGTTCGAGTAGTCTACGGTGTAGCCTACACTCGTAATGCAAAACTTCAAGGGATATCGTCAGCATCCTCGTCCTTTTTCTAACCTTCCAAGAATCCACCGACTGAGGTTGACTGCATCGTGATACCGGCATTGTCATCTGCGTTCGAACCTAGGAACCAATTATATTCGGGGAGTCGCTTTTTGATTTGCTCTCTCTTGCTCTCAGCTTCATAATTAAAGCCTAAATGAAATAAAAATTTTATACCAATCGCTCTTTTTTTTTTTTTTTTTTTAAAATTGTTACGTTGGAGATGTCAGTTCAACTTGCCTCACGTTTCCCATTATACTCACGAGATCTCACTCGACTCTTGGAAACCCGCCGCCGTAAGAAATCGTGTATCACGGCTTGGATTTCATGGTGAGAAAGTGGCTTGATAGTGTCTTGAAGCTGCGGTAAAGAGTTCGGTATAAGCAGACTTACAATCCGGCCAACTGCCGCTCTAAAAAAGCTCGCATCCAACGATATCTCTCCAATTGCGAGTGGGCGTTTATCGTATGCGCCGGCCGCGGGAGTCCAGGAACACAAGTATGGAGCTCGGAAGGCTGGTTACGATCCCATCGTGAATTGGTGAAAGAGAATTACGTCGGGGAAACACGTAGTTGCAATAGTGGCATTGCCGCTGCCAATGGTTTTTTTTTTTTTTTTTTAAGCAAATCGCTAGAATGCCGTTCACTCTCCCAATGCAACTTTGTAGTTTTGCAATATGTAATGTACAGCTTGCTATGCTTTGAAATAATGTCGTGCGCTATCGTTGATATGAAAATTGACATCTCACGTCGGTGTATAGGCAAATTCTTATCCTTCATTTTCTTAGGGGGCGGGTGGGTTGCCGTTGGCCGTTGTTTGATTATGCGGGGTGTTACGATATCGTCTCTCCGTTTTTTTGCATCTTGTCTTCCTCCTCTAAAAGAGTATTGTTAGTGGGCTTGTTCACAGCTATGCGACAAGCTTTCGGTTGTTGGCATGGTTTGATTTAGCTTTTGTGCTTCCATCACGCTCATCGCTCGCTAGTTTGTCTCTCCCGCTTCCTTTTTCTCTTTCTTCAACACCTTTTATTATGTCTTCTTTCCCTACAGCGCTTTCCGCCTTTCGAAGACTCCCGACCTAAGATTGGCATTTCCCTGTACTGTTTTCGATCCTTTACTTCTAGCTCACAAAATATCTCTCTTTTTTCTCTCCCTACCTCCCTTTTATTCTCCCCTTCTTTTCACTTCCCTTATCCTTCCTCTCCTGTAGGATGTTGCAATTACTACCGCTACTCGTTTTTATCCTTTCTCTTTGTGCAGCCAGCGTTATTCCGTCTCTCGGTTCCTTTTTAGCTACGGGCATCGTCATCGGCGCCCTCCCCCTCGTATTCTTTTGTTTTATTGTTGCTCTTTATTTTTTCCTTCTCCGATGATGGTGTTTATTAGCCAATCCTTTATCATAAATGTTGTTTTTTCCTCCTCAATGAACATTTGTCCTTCTCGTGTTAATTTTGTGCAAGCACCTAAGCCCATACGGAAACTCCCGATGATGGGCGGGGTGGATAGGCGGGTTGAGTACCATGGTGCTAGCGAGGAAAGAGCCCGGAGATGGAGGGTGTATGGAGTGGGAAGGTTTAGATTAAAATGGCAGGGTACGAAAATGGCAAGAGAAAGGAGGTGATTCGGTCGATTTGTTATTGGGGTTTTTGTAAACACCCAACTCATATGATTTTTGTTCACTTCCATGTGAAGTTTACTCCGGGGCATGCTGTGCTGTAGACCGCACAGTGGCACTGCAGATGTGATGGCATTCTAAAAACTTATCCACCAAGCGAATGACACTCCAAAAACTCACCAACCAAGCGGAAGGCACCCTAGCGGTTTGTTCAGAGTTTTTTTTTTTTTTTCTTATTTTTCTATTTCTATTTCTTTGCCGAAAATGCACGGAAAATATACATTGAGGACATGGTTAGGTGGTCCAGCGAACCTCGGAAATAAACACCGAACGCACTGTGTCTATGTCCGATTCAGCTCAGCCCAACATCTGCACGGCAGGGGCTTATGGGTTTTTTTTTTTTTTTTTTTTTTTTTTTTTTTTTTTTTGGTTTTGCTCGGCAACGTTCCGGAATTTCGGCAAATTAGCTGGATATCTTCCGGCGACTTCCGGCACTAAGGGTCGAAAGTCCTCCGGTAATCTTCTGGCATGTTGTTCAACCTTTTCGGCAAACTTCCGGATTTGTAAATCGAGATATTTTTGGCACTTTTCCGGAATATAACTACAATAAACTTCCTAGCCTCTTTCCTGCCTCTTTCGGGCACCTTTCTGGTACATAAATTTACATAGTTTTTCGATTATAAATAAATTTTTCCTCCAAACACGCCACGTCACTTGATCTCATGAAACTGTACAGTACTCGGATGTGCTGGAAAGCCTGTCGAACGCTAAAAAAATGGCCTCAGCTAATATCATAGTTTCAGCCACTTTATATATTTTCCTCATCGCGTCCAAAGTCATGAAACATAGAACTTACCCCAGAACCGAGTATTTTCAACCTCCTTAATTCGCGTTACAACATATCAAATCACTTTTTTTTCTATTTAAGGCTGCTACTGTATCGTAACTTCATTTTATTTTGTTTTTATTTTTATTTTTATTTTTTTTTCTCGGCTGCTTTGGTGTCACCATCTTCGTCCGTGGCGATCTCTCTAAAAACTTGATCTTCAAGTATTACTTTCTTGTAATAGCTCAACTCAAAGCTATCTTTCTTATGATCTACCCGAAAATAATCTCAACTCAACTAATGTTTCTCGGTTTTATTTCTAGAGTAAAAAAAAAAAAAAAAAAAAAAACCTTCATCTTATTATATGTGCATAGTCCACTGCAATTATTTTTTGTATACATATATACATAGTGACATGTGAAGCAGATACACACAACATCGTTGTGTAGAGCCTCCGCTTTGCCACATGACTGAGATTGTAATGAGTGTGATTTCAAGGCAGAAACTAATGAAGGGATCAATTTATTTTTTATATATCTTATTTATTTAAGCAATTATATATTCAATTGTGTTTTGTAGGTGTGCTGTGGAAAAATTATCTCTGGCAGAGTTTATTAATGTACATGTACATTGACATTGGCAGTATACATATTTGATGTTGGGAGTGGAAAATGCAGAAAGGATGGTTTTTAAAAAGCATCAAGTAATATTCAACAGGTTGTAGGGTTCTGTAGCATAAGGTTAGAGGACTTGGCACGTTGAAAAGAAAATTGATTTACAGTCAAAAAACTATGTGAAGCTTAGGTGCCAGAAGGTACCAGAAAGTTATCGGAAAGAGGCCGGAAAAGAGGCCGAATTAATTTCTAATGCTTATGTCCCGGAAAAGTGTCCAAATACCTCGATTCAAAAAACCGGAAGCTTGCGGGAAAGGTTGAACAACATGCCGGAAGAATGCCGGAAGACCTTCGGCGCTAAGGGCCGGAGGCTGCCGGAAAATACTAGCTGAATTCCAGAACGTTTCCGGGTGCAACCAGAAATTTCGTCAAAAAAAAAAAAAAAAAAAAAAAAGCTTGTAGCCCCCCGCGAAAGCCAAGGTTGATCTCATCGGTGAAGTAGCACTACTTTTTTATACGCTGCGATAATTTCTCGCTCTGCGAATACCGCCAGATCTCGTCATATTTAAGCAAGTTAGACACAGCATTGTAACGACTCACCTACTGAAATAAGGCTTTTAATCCACAATCGAGCAGATGTTGCACATATCGAGAGTTTCTGTTGCGTGCTCCCTCCGACATGTTCATTTTCGTTGCCGGTGTTGAGTTTTTGGTGCTTGGATCCTTAGGCGAGGTATTTTATTGTCTCAACTGAATGCGACATCTCCTGGAGCAACGTTGCCGATTGCTCTTAATATGTAACGTCTAACTACCAGTGGGTCAAAACTGCACCATTGACGTCACGCACCCACGTTATCACAAATTTTTAAGCCGCACCTTATTTTCTACTAGCGAGCGAGAATGCGAGTGACAGGTCATGATGCTCAAAGGTATAAAAATAGGACGGTAACAAATACACCGGAATAAAACAAATGTACCGACAAAACAAACCGATACCGCCATTAAAGGCGCATACCCTGACCCCCAACATTGCTCCACGAACCTCAAAAATAAAAAAATGCAAGCAATGAAAATACAAGGCAAAAAAAAAATCCTCGCGCTTGTTTATTCCGACGTGACAAGTAACGTATGGAACCGGGGAAGCGAGACATCACCGGGGAACGGGACGACGCTGCGCAACAACAAAAAAATTATATTTCCTTCACTACTACGTATCGCATTATACAGAGAGAAAATTTACTAGACAAATAAAACCAGGCGAGGAATTCTACGTTCCCAGATTAACGAATTTCTGAAAATTGAAAGAGTTATTTTTGGAAATAGGCGAAAAATACGGCCTTAAAACACCCCAACCTCAAACAGCCATAATTCCCCCACCTACCCCCGAGAGAATGAAGAGGTTTGTGGAGCGCAATTTTGTAGCTATTGGGTTTAGATTCTTTGGGGTATTGGAGGTGTGGCGGGAATAGGGTCGCTGGAGGCATCGCAGGATATGAATATCTATCACGTGACAGTGAGCCTGCTACGTGATATGGTAACCTCTTTGGCACAAACGCAATCCCAAACACATAGAGGACCAGAAAATGTGGGCAAAAACTGGCTTACTGGATTCCCCGACTGTCATCCAAACTTTGCTACAAAATATGCGGCTCGTTTAGACCGTCGACGTGTGTATGCCAGTAGTCCTTGAACGATCTGTGATCATTTTTGGAAGGTTGGCAAGATTATTTGAAAAAAAAAAACAACTTACAGCCATACCAAACCTTTAACATAGATGAAAAAGGGTTCTTAATAGGAGTTTCAAGTAGGTCGAAGGTGATTTGCCGGAGGAGACGCAAAAATCCACGAGTTACGCATGATGGGGTGGGTGAAATGATCATAGCGTAAGCCATACGTGCTGCTGGCTATTCACTTCCGCCATTTATTTTGTATAAAGGTAGTGCACATTATATGGGTTGGCACATCGGTGTTGGAGAGAAAGATACCATGTTTGCTTGATATCCAAAGGGTTGGACAGATGAGGGGTTTGGGTATAGGTAGTTAACGGAATTTTTGATCCATATAGAAAGCAAAAAGTTGACGATGCACTGGGACTACTTATCGCCGATGGCCATACCTCGCATATTCACTTCGATTTTTGAAACTACTGCCTCGAGGACAACATCAATCTTTACTGTTTACTTTCTCATAGTACAAACCTCCTTCAACCTCTCGATGTTGGATTATTCGGCCCTCGTGAGCATTAATAGCAAGGGAGACTTAAGGAGTTGACAATTTCATGCAAGTAACAACACTTCAATTCAAAAAAGTTGTTCTATCCATTATTCATTCAGGCTCTTAAGTAAATGTATATAGCTGTAAATACCGTTTACGCATTGGAAGCCACCGGGATTATTCCTTAATGTCCGAAACTTGTCCTGGGAAAATTGCAACACCGACTCGCCCCTGCCTCGATCCAGCAAACCTTTCCAGCTAACTCTGGACACACACCTCGCAGCAAGCATGAGTTGCATCTTTAGACCAATCAGGCCCTCTCATTGGTACGAAACGATATTTCAAAAGATTCATTTTGTGCGATTGTTGTACATTTCTCCCACACTACCGAGGACGCCTTAACTGCAAATGATATCCACGCACACGCCATTCACCAAATTAGGGTAAAATGCCAGGAAGTTAAGGTTAGCAAAAAGGATAAATGTGTACTCTCAAAGCATGGGTTATTACCGTTGAGGTCCTAATTTGGTTGCGAGAAGAAAGAGAGGCCAAAGACCGAAAAAAAGTTACAAAAGTGTGAGCCATAGCCAAAAAAAAAAAAAACCAAAAAAAAACCACAACAATTACTGGAGAACTAGCGAGAAAGGCACTGGTTACCCCCCCAAAAAGCATGTTCAGTTCTCAAATCCCGATTCCGCAGTTGATATCTTGGATTTCGGGGTTGGGAGTAGTAGTGTGGTACGAGCGACAAGAATTACACCAAGGTCACCAAGATGGCCCCAGCGATCCCACTCTCCTCTGATTCTCAACGCCCCGGAAAACCAAAAACGACGACCACTCGATCGGCTCTTATAGATGTCTTTACGTTCTCGGAAGTAAGCAAAGAGTTACGGCTATGGAAAGGAGGGTTGTTTAAAACCAGTGTTTTTCTTCTATTTCTCAAAATAACTTTTCCAATTTTCAGAAATCCGTTAATCTGGGAACGTAGAATTTTTCGCCCGGTTTTATTTGTCTAGTAATTTTTGTCTCTCTATAATGCGGAATGTAGCTGTGAAGGAAATATAATTTTTTGTTGTTGCGCGGCGTCGTCTCGCTTCCACGTCAGAAAATGTTTATATCTTTTATATAATGCCTTGAAATTCGAAACTGCAATCCTAATTTTTCCAAACTGAGCATACTAAGTGTTAATGGCCCAATGAGCTCGATATGTATGCCCTTGATTAAGAAACGTTTTTTTTTTTTTTTTTTTTTTTTTTTTTTTTTT
>JABYPW010002850.1:0-10118 GCA_016880775.1 Phymatotrichopsis omnivora | reverse complement strand
GGAAAAAAAAAAAAAAAAAAAAAAAAAAAGCCAGAGCGAGAAACTCCGAGGAAGAAAAAAGTAAAATGTGAATAATACCGGTTAACCGTGCTTTATTTTCGTAAAATTGAAATTGCTCTGGGTCCCATTTTTCGACTTTCGATTCGGTTTCGATTCTCGGCTTGTCGCAATGAAAAGGGAATAAAAGAGGAAGAGAGGAAAAGCAAAGAGACCCCAAATGAAAAAAGCAAAAAAGGATAATAGAAAACACCACCCAAATCTATTTATGATTGTTTCCACTTTGCCAACGTCTCCATGATGTTTTGCATCTGTCCCGGTGCCTGCATAGTTTGCTGAACTGCATGCGGAACTGGAGAAGGTTGTGTTCGTTGACCCAATAGCGCGGCGAGCCCAGCATTTGTCGCATAAGCACCGTTGGCATATGCAGGAGGCGCTGCAGGTACCGGAGCCGGTGTCTGGGTCGCAGGAGGCCTTGCACTGGCAGTCAAAAGCGCGGCAAGGTCCGGTCCAATCTGCTGTTGCTGCGGTGGAGGAACACCATGTTGAGGCTGAGGCTGGGGTGCAGGTTGCTGTTGCTGTTGGAGACCCGAGAGAAGCTTTTGAAGGGTTGCAGGGTCAAGTGCTCCAAGTATGCTGGCAAGGCTCGGAATTGCGGCAGCTGCTTGGGGCGCCTGTGCCTGTTGGGGTGCTCCATACCCACCGTACGTCTGTATTGGCTGCTGCGGTAGTGGATGAGGTGCATGCGCTTGCTTGGCGCGAATGACCAACTCAGCAGCAATTTGTGGTTCGAGGTTGTCGTATTCTGATTTTTTGTCAATAATTTCTCATCCATGCCCACCTCGGGGAAATGTATGGTGATGGTCGCACTCACGATCATAGTTGGCCTCGCCCTGACCACGGCGGTCGAACACTTGAATAGAGATCTTGCTTTCCTGTTGCATATGTCTGTTCAAGAAAACAACGGCCTGTACACCTTCAAGAATGTATTGCCGCACCACCACAGCAAGAGAAACTCGAGGATTCAAAAACATAACGTCACATTTGAGCTGACGGTCAATGAACGCCCTTTCAACCCACCAGATGAAATTACTATAAAAATGAGTTAATTTTGCGCACAGTATTGGCTGGAGCGGTTTCCTCAATAACTTACCGATCAGGATCATCGGTAGCAATGATTTGAACCTCGGGCACTTCGTGGGGCGCTCTACGGGGAAGCGATATGTCATCTGGGGACGGACTACGCAGACGATATCGTGCAGGTGATCGAGAACGATCTCTGCGCGGCGGGCGGTAATCATCGCGGACCCTATACGACCTTGGTGGAGGTGATCTGCGGGGGCCGTAATCATGGTCCCTATCACGGGGGTCTCTCGATCGACTGAAGCCACGTTCACTTATGTCCCTTCCTCCACGGAACGAGGACCCTCCACGACCACGTGGTGATGCAGGGTGGCCGTAATCTGGCGAATGCGAGCGACCATTGGCACGGCCTCCTTGCGTGGGAATCTCAGATCCAGATGGGCGGGTGCTTCTCTGAGGCTTCGATACCTCAAGATCTAAGCCTACGGGTTAGTATCTCTTCATGCACACACTACGAGTCACAATCGATGGATAATTCGAAAAGGCATACGCATTTTACGTCCTCTCACTGAGGATCCCTGTTCAGCTCGGAGAGCAGCTGCACAAGATTTAGTATCCAAGAACTGGACAAACCCATACGCCTGCTTTATGGACACTTGTGCTAAACGACCATGCTTGTGGAATATCCGGAACAAATCACGTTTGGTGACCTTTTCTGTGGGTAAATTGCCTATATATCGTGCATGTAAGTATGGGATGATTAAAAGGGGAAATAATGGCAAATTGCATGAGACATCATTTAGAGGGTGCGCACCGATGAAAAGGCGTGAGCCCGCGGGAAATCTGTCCCATTGGCCCTGGGTCACATAGTCACGCTCGTCCGTGAGGAATCTATCGTATTCTTGCTCTTCTTCTGCAGTAAATGGGCGGTTGTCTTCTTCGGTCTCTTCAGTGACGGACGGGGATTTAGGTACTAGCTGTCTGTGTTGGTTGAAATTGGGGGGAGGAGGTAGCGACGCAGGATACGGTGCTGTTTGGTTGATCGCAGAGCTCACGGCAGAGGTAACAGGTGTTGGTGGCAGTGGGTGAGTAGGTTGATGATTCAGAACAGAAGTTTGGGATTGTGTCGCTGTAATCTGAGGTGGAGCAGGCAGAGATGGGGCTCGGGCCTGTGAGGGGGATACTTGGGCAGAGGAAGCAGTAGCGGGAGGAGCAGAAGGAGCAGGAGTTGCAACAGGAGTACTCTGCTGATTGTTCTTCGGAGACAAAGGTTGCTGAGTCGTGTTCGGGGATAGTTTGGTCAAGAGGGCCTGCAAGTCGACGTTGCTTGCAAGTTCGCTAGGCAGAGAGTAGGAATATGATTTGGGAGCTCCGGCGGTGGAGGGCGTGTCTGAGGATTTGGCCTCCTTGTTCATCACGACCCCGTTCGGTTGGGAAGCTTCAAAGACAGTGGTAGTTCCATTAACATCAGGTACATTACCATTTCCAGAGCTCACTGACGGTGCAGTGACGTCTTGAGCAGAGGCACCGACAACGAGTGATGGGCTAGTCTCTTGGCTGGTGGTGGAGGAAGCAGCAGAATTTTGCTGTTGTTGCTGCAGCTGGTGGCGCGTTATATATGAAGAGAAGGACTCCGGATCGTAACTATTCGCATCCAACGATTCGATGGTAGTACTCACCCCGTTGGGAGCATCCGGACGATGAGCATGGGCATCAGTAGAATTAAATTCAGGGTCCATTTGATTCTTCAAGACCGGGATGTCGGAGGGTTCAGCTACATGAACTGGATGGGGAGAGACGGGTGACAGCATGTGTGATTTTTCAATACTCTCGAAGGACGCCGCATCGGACTGGAAGTCGGCAGCGATTGCAAGAGCGGGGTCTGGAGCGGGTGGGGGTGCTTGGTTTTCAGACATGACGAGAGATCATAAGAGGGCGATGGATGGATGGGGAGGGGGAACAGTGTGTTTAGGCTTCTGCAAAGGGATGTATGAGCGGATATTACGATGATGAGATGCAGAGAGAGAAAGATGTTGAATTCAAGAACGCTGGGTGTCTAGGCTGAGCGAACAGAGAGAAGAGGAGAGAGGAAGAGGGAGAAATCAGATGGTTGACGGGGATGGGGAAGGGATTAAGAATGGCGATGGGTGGGCCGTCGATGAGGGCATAAGGCAAAAAGAAGGGCTGGCGAGTCAGCGGGCGGCCTGCAGCGCCTTTGCTGCTGCAACCTTGGCTCTTTTGCTGCTTTAGCTTCCACAGAAGAAAGCCGCGTGCGGCGGCACACTATACTCTATAGGGCAACTCTCCAGCCACACTCAGCACGGACCGGCTCCTTTATTGGCTCAAAACTGCCCCAAAGCTGCTGCGACGAGCATCGCCAAGAGCCTTGACTTGGGAGCGCTTGCTCAACCCGATTTGTGGCTGGTGCCCAAACAGCTTCCGTCTCTCCGCTTAAGCCCCACTACCGTGGCTCAGGAATGCGACGCTGTCTAACCATCTTTGCCCTGCTTTTCCATATTCTTGCAAGGGTATGGATATAGCGCACAGGCATCGTCAACGACGCATCAACCAATTGGTAATCGTTTACTGTAATCGAAAGTAAAAAGCACTCTTCCTCCTCGCACCGCAACCGTCTCAGTAATCCCAGGACTGATAATGTACCCAGCCCGAATAGCTACTAAAGCATGGCCTTTTTATTCCACCAGTGGAGAATACAAGCTCCCCGAACACGCTCCTTCTACTTCCCACCACTCTTCAGAGCCTACAAAACATCCCTGAGCAGTGAGCAAGTCGCTCAGGCTAGACAATGGCTTTCTTCCTTCACTATGGAAAGCATTCCCCGACGAAAGTGTGAGATCACGGTTTCTCGCTCGTCGGGTCCCGGTAATTCTTACTAGTTGTGGTTGACGAAATATGTATGGACTGATGAATTTTGAACGATCGCGCAGGAGGACAGAATGTAAACAAGTTCGTCATCGCGGCTGTTCAAAGAAAAAAAAAAGGTAATCTCACTGCTGACAAGCTCGTCATAAAAGAGTCAACACCAAAGCAACTCTCCGCTTCAGTCTGCGGGATAACCCGGGCTTTATGCCAAACTTTATTCTGCAGGAAGTGCGAGAAAAGGTACGTTCTGTACGCATTGTTTAAAATGCACGCAATTAACCTGCCCTAGTCGACTTACCTCACCAAGAACGATGAGATCGTGATTCAGTCTGACAACTTCCGCACACAAACTCAAAATATTGAGGAATGCTTTCGCAGATTGCACGATTCTATCAGGAACTGCGTGCAACTTCCTGGGGAAACATCACCCGAACAGAAGAAACATGTGGCCAAGCTGTAAGAACGGCATTGCTTTCCGACTGTGGAAGAAGTTGCTAATAAAGGTGGGGTAACAGGCAGAAAATGGAAAATGAGCGAAGAATGAAAATGAAAAAAATGCACAGCAGTAAAAAAAGAGCACGAAGGAGTAAGGGCGATGGTTATTGAGCTCTGTGTGTTCGTCTTGTGGGTAGAAACCTTGTTCCCTGCCCTCTGCAACATGTACAATGCTCATCTTCACCGCAATCAATCCGTAACCAAATTATAAAGGACGGGCGTATATAAGTCGCAAAAAAATCCAAAAACGCCTCATAACTATGTATACAGTAATGATGATAAAATTATCAAATATATGTGTATATGTATATATATATCACAAACTTTTCAGGCCCTCATCCAACTTTTTTAACGCAATGTCACCCGGATAGGAAGTAAGTCCTTTCCTGACTATTTCCAAAGCCTCCTTTCTCTTCCCCCGGACTACCACTAATTCTGCCCAGTTCGCATATACCATCGCGGTGGTCTCGCGTTCTTTTTCTGCCTGCTTGAAATATTTCAATAAACTCATGGCGATAACCTTCCTCACCGCCGGGTCTATCTCGTTGTGTGACCTAAGCAACGACGTAAAGTATTGCCCGAAGAGCTCATAAAGCTGTGAACGAGGCGACGCCTTCTGCAAAGCTTCCGCAATATCCGATAGCACCGTTCCAAGTCTGGATGGGAAGATAGGGTCTGTGACTTCGACGTCCAGGATTGGCAGCTTGACGGCCAAAAACAAGCCCTCTGGAGAGGTAGGCACGTTTTCCACAAGATACTTCACCACGTGCTCTAACAACGTTCCTCGGCATTTCAAGTCTCTGAATCCTCTGAAAAGCTCGAAGAAATCCTCTGCGAGTTTGAAATCGCCCGGAATCTCTTTCATAGCCGAATCAAAGATAGCCGAAGCGATGGCACCGTTCAATGCTGGGTTTGTATCGACATTTTCCAAAGCCACGGCATCAAGTGATTTGTCTCTTCTCAAAGTAGGGTCAATTTCCTCCGCTGTAATGGTAGGCAAAGACATCATTGAGTCGTCGTCGTTGTCCTTCGTCAGTGACTCCGGTGTGGGTTGGTCGATACCCAACAACTTCCTTCTTGCAAGAACTTTCGCAACAAAGACCATTTCCAACTTCGCATACTCCAGCCACATAAGCTTCGAACGCTTGTTAAATCTCAGACCCCTCTGCATGTGGCTTCTGGCCTCGGTCATGTCTGCATTCTCCATTGCATGTTTCGCAGCATAAATCCAGAGTTCCGGCTTCGTAGGGTGCATTTTCAAAGCCGAAGAAAAGACCTTTGCAAGAATTTTGGATGCTTTCTCTTTTCTTGCGTATTCGATGTATTGCATCCATAGACCAACATCACCGTAGAACTTCCGAGTCGCACGGTCGAGGATGAAGAAGATACGGCGTTGGCCAAAGTGAATGCGAGATTTGAGACCGAGCCGCTTGGTACGTTTGCGGCAGAGCGCCTCGAGGTTCATCTCGTACCTTTGGGCGAACAATTAGCAATGTTTAAGCAATTGACGGGAAGAAAGAAGCATACTCTGCATATCGGGTGAAGTCTGCTGGCTTACAGCCAGATGCATTGATCCGATGCTCGAAGTCTGAGCGCCTTTTTGTTATCGCCGACAACTCTTCCTATCAGGCAGGGCAGGTCAGACAAACAGGCCAAAGAGCATTTCTGGGTAAAAAAGGACGACCCACCCGCGTGAAGATTTTCTTCTTCTCCAGCTCCTGGAGCTCCGGCACTGACTGCTCCAGAAAATAGCGAGCTTTGTCGGCCATTGTTGGTCAATGAGTGCGGACAGCGGTGTTCTCAGCGGTTGCAGGTGATGATGTTCGAATCTATATCTAGGATTTCCAAATGTTTTTACTCCAAGAGGTTACACAAGCACAAGGCCCAGCACGGAGACTTGCCACTCCAGACCCGGGTTTGCCTGATGGGCCGTTAGTCAGCCTCGGCGTTCGGCAGTTCAATAATTCCTGCCTCAGGGGTTCTTCGAGTGGTTCTCGGTCGTCTTTTTCTCTTTACCCAACTACTATCACGGCGAGAGCCTGAGGAAGTGCCTTTCTTTTGCGTTCTTTCTTTAGTTTCTAGATATGGCGAAGGACAAGGACGGAATCGTCCTGGCTTCGGTAAGTTTTGACGTTGTGATGTGCTTCAAGGTCTACCCAACTACGCGAGCTGACGCGGTTGCTTGGGCATAGGTATCAGGAAAATTGATATCGTACAGTCACACGGTCTTCGCTTACTGTAAGATAATTCCATTCTGTCGCATGAATGTGCGCGGCAACAAAATAAAGAAAGAAAAAAAAAAAGCTAACATTAGAGCACAGGTGCATTTATCGGTGCGTTGATTACGGGAATGTACGAACTCCGACGACCATTTCAGTTAAGCGAGAGAGCTCACGCTCAATGTCTTCTAGGTGGCTTCATTTCCACAAAATTGTCCAGAACGAACATTATGTGAGTGCTTCAGCACCCAGCCAAAGCAGATCGCCTTCTATGCAAGGATTCGATATTAATAATGGATGCAGGGCTACCCCGATGAATGGTTCCCGTCCGTGTCTGCTACGATAGGCGATCGTTATCCAGAGCGATCAATCTTCCAAATTTTCATTGCCATTACTTCAGGCCCTCGTTTCGCCCTCGTTTTTTTCTGGTACCTTCTGACGGCGAGGCCTGGCGCATTCGCTCCTAAATTCGTTGCCTGGGTTGGTCTTATTCGAACTTTTCTCTGTGGAGGATGGGTCTACATCACCTCTACCGACGACCATGACTGGCACGACATTTTCATGATTTCATATCTCGTTTTCACCTTGCCCTGGACTTTCGGATGCATTGCTTTGTCGCCTATGAACGCGAAAGCAATTAAATACAGAAAATGGCTTTGCGGACTTTTCATGGGCACTTTGGTGCCATTGATTTATTTCTTCATTCAGCACAAAGTTCATAAGGTTCCTGGAGGTAAGGGCACCGGTCTCGCGAAAACAGGATGGATTACCTTGAAGCGTCATCCTGACAAATCGAACAGCTTATACCATTTATGCATTTTTCGAGTGGTCTTTGATTTTATTTGATGTTGGATTTGATGCAATTACGGCGTTGGACTTTGCAGGCTTCGAATTGCGGGTATTGGATGTTACTGGCGTCAGTAAAGGGTATGTGCAATGGCTCCCATTGTAAATAGGGAATAATATAAGCATAACCGATGTTTTGTCGCTTTCTAGAAATAATAATGCTACGCTTTCCGATACCTTTCTCGAGAAATCAAAGTGCGTGTTCTTGATAATTCGGCCGTCTGGGCGCAGAAACTGATAACTAGTAAAGGAAGAGCAAAAAGCAGCTTTCCGGGGACTTGCTCGGGCAGACTTACTCATGGAATGATATGCTAGATACTGTAGCCGATATCTACTCCGGAGTAAGTTTTCTCAGCCAAATTCATTGTTTTCATTTCATGGCTGACATGAGTGATAGTTCATGTTTTGGTCCATTCTCACCTCTTTGGGTGTATCCGTATGGTGTAAGTACATTTACACGAAATAAAGTCCTCTAGCTTCGCTCTCAGCATGCTAACAACATCCAGACTTCCCGCTCTGGCACATGGGCATTTCCGGTTATGAAGTCTTTGTCATGTCCACCATCTCCCCAATTTTTCTCGGCATCCCAACTTTCCGCCGCTTCATGGTCAATCACTCGACTTATGCCTACCTACTTTCCCTCTTCGGTCTCATTGCATTCACTTTCAAGAATCCTGAAAAGCGTCTCTTTTCCGTTGCGGCGGGTGTCTGCTTCTCCACGCTTGCTTGGGCCGGTAGCTTTTTCGGAGAAAGGTCTAACCCCAGTAGACTTGATGCAAAAATATCTGCCTTCTCCTTGGGATTGATCATGTCCAGCGTTGCGAAGTTTGCTTGCCACAGTAATAACCCAATTTGGCCGATTATGAACGCCCAGAATGGAGGATGGAATAAAACCGGTCTCCTTTTGGGAGTTCTTGCAGTTTTGAGATCGACGAGAAAAGGTCCTTTTGGCGGTGGAGAACTTCCATTGGTTGCTGATGCTCAAAATGGATCGTTCTTATTTCCCGCCGTTGGGCTTGCCGGATTGGTTTTCGGACTTCATTCGTTATTGTCAGATTCTAGTACTATGATCTTGTGGGTTTGGGATGGATATCCGATTAATGGGCCACTCGCGGTTCCTCATGGTGCATACACTATTGCCGCAATGGGCGCAGGATTTTTGATCGGGCTTTTCAAAGAGAACTGGCCAAAGACGTGGACATTCTACGGAGTTGCGTGTGTCGCAACGGCCATCTTCCATAGCAACCACGGATGGTTCGGATACTACGGGGCGTTGATCCTTGCAGCATACATGATGTCTCTCCTGCCCTCTTTCGTTCAAGCCGCAACTCGCCATGAACCTGGAAAGACTTTTGGTTTGGCATTCTTCTTGTACAACATTATGGTTCTCGCCCATGTCTGGGTTGTGGCATACGCCTTTGTACCCGGTGGGCCATTACTGAGAGAAAGAACCGACCTGGTTATAATCATGATGATGTTCATGATCGGCGCCGGAGTGTTCTCGAATGCCAGCTTTGGAGTTGCTGCCGGCAAAGTCAAGTCCTACGATGCCCCCAGCAAAAGAAAGTTCAGATCCTACGCAACCTACTGTCTCGTCGCCCTTCAGCTCTTCGCTGCTTCCGTCGCATATATGCGTTTCCCGTCATTTGACTACGAGCCCTATCACCCAGAACAAAAGATTGTCACCGCTGGCATCTGGACCGTCCACTTCGCCCTCGACAACGACATGTGGAGCAGTGAAAGGAGAATGCGAGACGTCATCAAGGAACTCGAAGTTGACGTCATCGGCTTACTCGAATCAGACCTCCAAAGAATCATCATGGGTAACCGCGACATGACGCAATTCCTCGCCGAAGACCTCGGAATGTACGCCGATTTTGGTCCGGGACCCAATAAACACACCTGGGGTGCTGCGCTCCTCTCCAAATTTCCCATCGTCAACTCTACCCACCACCTTCTTCCGTCCCCGAAGGGAGAACTTGCCCCTGCTATTCTAGCTACCCTCGATATGTACGGTGAAATGGTCGATGTTCTTGTATTCCACAGTGGTCAAGAAGAAGATGTGGAAGACCGTCGCCTACAGTCTCTCGGAATTTCCGAGCTGATGGCGGGATCTCCAAGACCTCTTATCTTGCTGTCGTATCTGGTTACCAAGCCTCTCCAAGGTAACTACAACACCTACGTCAGCGAGGCCAACCGCATGCGTGATATCGATCCCAGCGATTGGGATAGGTGGTGTGAATATATTCTCTACCGTGGACTCCGAAGAATCGGGTATGCGAGAGTTTCCAGGAGTACCATCACCGATACAGAGATCCAGTTGGGTAAATTTATTGTCGGCCAACCAGAAAGTAGTAATGAGCAGATTGATGAGGCGGAGGTCCCGGAGCCTTTCAGGTTCCCGGAGATGTTTAAGGGACAGGGAGTTAGGGGTCACAGGTACCATGTTTTTGATAAGCCCCGGTAAGTCTTTGATGTTTGAGTTTTCTGAGAGAGTGGCAACGTACTGATTACGGGAAATAGATATTATCAGTAATTGCATTGTGTCATGTTAAGGATCGCTTTTTTTTTTTTTTTTTTTTTTTTTTTTTTTTT